>JAHLJT010009436.1:211878718-211946218 GCA_031308135.1 Acheta domesticus | reverse complement strand
TAAAAGTAGGATTAAAAGTTGGTATCTTTTTCACACTGTGTTTTGAGTTCTTATCGATGTTTCATATCACACTTTCGCTCAGGTTTTCGTTTACTTAAAAGTACTTTTGTTAATTGAGATAGCTCATTCGGAAAAATCGTTGGGAATGAATCATCAGTCAATAAGGTGGTTTCATGGGCTTTACTAACCAAGATTCGTCTTATTTCATACAATCTACAGTGATGACATGCTCATTTGAAAAATGTTGATTGGCGTCACTAATGCAATATCTGTTATTCTAGACTACCTTGGTCTACCACATGCGTCTCACAACACCCTTCATAGCGAAGGAAACGGAATACACAAATGGAGATGCATAAATGCAGAAATGCTCTTACTTGACAATCAATCAATTTATCAGACTTGGAATCGTATCCTCTGATCTTACCCTATTTGCTATCTCTGCTCGATTTTTTAAGTCCCTACCGTGGCCATCACTGCACCCACTGCCCACCACCACGCCTACCCTCTACAGTGGCAGCGTACGGTCTCCACAGCTTCCTCCAGCCCCAGCCTCACCGTGACCTCGCGGTCTCCGTCGACCGCGAACTGCCCCCTCAGCGCGCTTCCCCCACCCACTCCCCCCAGGCAGCTCCACTGTAGCCGGCTATTCAGTGCATCCAAAGAGCCAGTGCTCCGTGGCTAATAAGGGTACGCTGCAAGTTCGGACGGAAGTTGGGCTATCTCAGCCGCAGAAAATCTCGCTGTCGGGGGCTCGTATTTCACGTGGGCTTCATCTCGAGCCGGGAGGGAGGGTGGCGTTGGCGGGGGAGGGGTGGGAGAGGGGCGGAGGAGGAAGCACTTGGCTAAGTTCTGCTCCGCCAGAGAGCGCGCGAGTTGGCTCCGTGCGGCCTATCGACGGAGGGACCTCGAGCGGGCTGGGATGGGGAGGGGAGGGGAGGGGCGGGACGGCGCGGGGCGGTATGGTACGCTACGGGACGGGACGGGACGAGGCGCAAAAGAGCAGAGCAGGGCGAGGAGGGCAGGGCGGGTGCGCGCGAGACGAGGCGGTGAAGGGGGAGGCTTGGCGGGGAGTGTTTGGTGGGGAGGAGTTTGGCGGATGTTTTTGGCGGGGAGGAGTTTGGCGGGGAGGAGTTTGGCGAATGAGTTTGGCGGGGAGGAGTTCGGCGGGGAGGAGTTTGGAGGGGAGGAGTTTGGCGGAGGGAGGTTGGCGGGGAGGAGTTTGGAGGAGAGGCGTTTGGCAGGGATGGGTTTGGCAGGGATGCGTTTGGCAGGGATGCGTTTGGCAGGAATGAGTTTGGAAGGTACGAGTTTGGAAGGTACGAGTTTGGAAGGTACGAGTTTGGAAGGTACGAGTTTGGAAGGTACGAGTTTGGAAGGTACGAGTTTGGAAGGTACGAGTTTGGAAGGTACGAGTTTGGCAGGGGCGAGTTTGGCAGGGGCGAGTTTGGCAAGGGCGAGTTTGGCAAGGGCGAGTTTGGCGGGAAGGAGTTTGGCAGGGAGGAACTTGGGGAGAGAGACAGGGCGGGACGAGACGCAGGGGAGTGGAGCAGGCGAGGCGGGGCAGGGACATGCCGCGGCGGAGCGAGACTTGGCGGGGAGGAGCTGGGCGAGGAGGGGCGGTGCGGTGCGGTGAGAGTCGGTTGGAGGCGGATCGAGGTTGAGTGAGCACAGAGAGAACACGGCTGGGGGATGGCAAGGGATGGCGGAGCCTTGCCAAGCGCGGGAGAAGGAATCCCTGCTTTACGAAACAGGGGCCTCCAACATTGTTTCTTGGTGGTAGGGGTGGAGCAATATTACCCCTACTGCATCTGACAAATATATCGCGTTATTGTTCGGTGCTGGAGTAACCGTTAAAAATAAGTGAGTCGGACTGTATTCTCAGGGCTTACATGTTGTAATTATTTCTTTTCCTAATATAATTTCGTTTGCTTTTTTACCAACACTATGACCATTATGATGCAATAGGAACCGAAGATGATATGCATCCATTTTACAAGTAATATTTGTAACAGTGTTATCTCCACTATCACCAGGAATAAGGTAATGCCTTAACGGGAAATGGAATGATTTTGCGTTCAAAGAATAGTTTTTTGGTATTTTATTTTTGAAAAATCTTCATTTTCTCTTTAAATTGGCGTTTGAAATATGTTGATATCATTCTTAAAAGTATTATTGTTATTATTTATGTGTGATGTCCATCTTTCATTAGGCTTAGCTGCTGGCTTCAATACTTCTAGATTTTTTACATAATGCAGTGCATAAATACTGATAGACTTAGACATGCAGAAAATGAATTGAAAACTTGTTGTGATGCTAACAAACTAAAAAAAGTCTCAAACGGAAGTAGTTATTGAAAAATTATTATTCTGATGTGGCAAGTTATCGAGCTGGCGTGTTCTGAGTGTTGCATCTTTGAAGCCCATTTCCCGAAAGTTGCTACTTTTATATTAAATCGCCCTTTTCGCAGCGTACACTTGTAGTAGGAAACTGAAATTTTCAGGGTGTTTTAATAAAGGTGTCCTATATTTACTGAAACATTTTTTTCTAATTGCCGTGGTACTATCTATTCTACGGAACTTTATTTACTAGAAAACGTGGTAAAATTGCATTATGAGAAAATATTTTGACTTACGAAAGTAGAGAAAATGTTTTAAAACCGTTGTTTCGGTGTAATTATGTGTAACATACCTGGAACTTGTAAAAATTTCTTAAGTCTAACTGCAATAGTATATGAAATTTAGACTCAAACATGAAACATTACCACGATAGGGCATTCTATATCCCCTTAATTTCGCGTCTTCAAATTATCCAACTCAGGCTCCATCAAAGGCGCATCCAGGCAAGAGGGGGCGTGAGGGCCATGGCCCCCTCCCAAATGGTTAGAATTTTCGTTTGTTACCTTCTTTTATTTGGCAAAATTTTCTTAAATATTTATGTTAGAATTAAGTTATTTAAAAATAATATTGTATAATATATAAGCACTACAAGAATAAAATACAGTATAATAACAAATGTTTATTATTTTAAAATATCTATGATGGACCCCTCCAAAATGATGGGCTGGATCGGCCCCTGGGCTCCAGCTTCGTCCCGCGAACGCCGCCGACATCCCTTGCCCTTCCGTTCGTGCTTGCCTCCCGATACAGGGCTCCAGCGAAATATTCCTTTCTGCGTCCGCCATTAATGCAGTTGCCTCATTATCTGCGTATCCTCGCCTTCGCCTGCGCCGTTATTTCCCTGACGGCCCTGTCTCATTTTCTCATCTTTCCCCCTCTCTCGCGCTTACGGTTCGTCCTTGGGCGCTCTTTGGCGGGTCTTTCGCTGCTCGCGCGCTGTCTATAAATCTTCGGAGCTCCTTCCCCTTTCTGGCTGCGGAGTCGCCCCCGAAAGCAGCAGCCGAGTCATCTCTTAATTATTTAAAAGAGAACAATTATCATAAAGTTTCGACGCCCCGACTGAGAAGGGAGGGGAGAGGAGAGGGGGCAGTTGGGGAGAGTGGGAGAAAATGCGTCAGAAGTCCAGGGAACTTGAGAACAGAGAAGGACAGAGATGAAATCGCCACAGAGACGGGATGGTAATGAGGGGAAAGAGTTGGGACGGTTTAGCTTGGATAACTGTCAAATAGCATGGAGCAGGGATTGTGTGGGCGTACGACGTAATTTAGGAGGTAGGGTGGACATGTGGGAGGCGTGAAGGGATGATGTTAAACGTTACATGGATGTGAGATTGCTTGGAGGAAGGTTGACAGAGAATGACAAGATAGAGAGTCGGTATTTTTGGTTTTATAATATTATATGGTTTCATAGACGATTAAATACGACTTTCAAGTTAAAGAGGTGGCCAAATTCTTATAGTAAATAGTTTTTCCTTGACGTAACGGATTACAATGTGTCTTGGGAAGTAACTGAAAAAGATAGTGGTTTGAAAGGTACCGTCTGTTAATGTTACTGGAAATGTATACACCATTTATTGACACAATGAGGCCTGAATAATACCTACAGGTCATGTTAAATTAATGATTCACTCAAATTAGTGATTTGTAAAAAATCAATAGATATTCGTGCGTGGTCGCGTGCGCGCTCCATGCTACAATAGGAAAGTTAGAAAATATAAGACATTGATCAGTCTGTGTCTCAATAGGCTCCAAATAACCTGAAAAGAATCCCTTAGAAAATATTTACTATATAGTTTAAAAGGACTGATGAAAAGAAGGCTGAAAAAATTAGCCCATAAGACAACTAATTTGCCTTTTCTAAAAAATAATTCAGAAATTGAAAGAATGAATTAAAAATTGATTTTCAACATGACTCACAACAAATATGCTAAATATGAATGATATCATGTTTATAAAGCATTCGATACTTGTACACACAGTTTAGTGTCATGATATATAGTTACAAATACATACTTTTCGCATGCAATAACTCCAATAATTTGGTACGTACTACCCTTTATGCAGAAGGAGATCACATTTGCGTTTACCTTCAATTGAATGAAAGATGCAAGGATGATAGTTACGCGTGAATAAGAACGAGGAATGAATGCTTTTTTGGGGGGGGGGGAAAGATTGTTGAGATAGGATACGTTCCTGTGAGAAGCCAATCATGCCACACCCATATGATAAAAACATCAATGCCGAACGTGAACTTACTTCGAACCCCTAATCTTAAAAAAATCCATCTTCTCGACGTGTGTAAGGGGGAGGGAGAGGAGAAGGATGAGGAAGCGGTCGCGGCCTTTGCCCTCTTTGTTAAGCTATTGCTCTGTCATTATTCTGGCCTTTAACGGAAAACCACAAAATATGTATACTATGTGTGAAATGTACTCTGTAACTGTTCTGTAAAGTGGTTAATCCACTGCACTAGAATAAAACAATAAAAACGGAGAAACGACGTAAAACAAACAACAGAGCAGCCTGCCACCAGAATTCTCCACCAGACAGCGAATGAATTCGACCTAGCCAACAAACTACAGTTGACTCCCTTTATAGTGAACGTCTGGGGACTGACATTTTTGGTTCACTCTATCAGAGGTTCATGATATCCGATGATGTCAAAATTAAATAGAGTTTGTCCTCGGTAGTTGATTTTATTAATAAAGAGATAGATCAAAATACATTAATAGAACGAACAGAACATTTCAATATTTGATCTTCAAAAATAAATTATTTTCAATTGTTTGCTTCGTTGTGTACTTAAACTCAGGCAAGAATGTCCAGCGCCTTTGACGCCGATTGGAGAGTAGAGAATGGAGAGTAGGGATGATGCTGAGAGAAGTATAGAAACGGTAAACAGTAACCTTCGCTGCAGAGGCACGAGTATGGAAGATTTAAAGTCAGATGCTGTATTTGCGTGGCGTGTGAACCGATCCCCGGATACAGATGGTATGGAAATTGGGTTACGAACAGGGAGAAGGATGTTATGTCAAACCCTCACAGTGACAAGGAAATGTATGTGCGAGTAGTCACGCTAATACGAGAGCGTCGTCAAAGGTGTAGCAAGTGGATGAGGTTTTGCATGAAAATAAATGATAAGGTTAGGAGTAACTGAACAAGTCTGTCACGGAAATGTTTTGAGAACAATGTGAAGTCAGTTGCAGAGCAGAAACAAACCATGTTTTGTAGGATACACTCAGGCTGGATGTGATGGAGACACATTGGTGTCACAGGTAATGGAAAGAAAAATGTTGGGTTGACCCCTGACTTGAATCATGACCTCTGAGACGGGGTAAACGACGGAAGGGTAGGACGCAGCGATCTAGCAGCGGACAGAAGCCGGGAGATAGGGTCCAGGGGCAAACTGGAAGATAAGGTATGTTGAAGCCACAGCAGCGGGTCGGTGCGGAGAAGGGTGGGGCAGAATGGAATACAGGAGGATGAAGCGCGATAGATGCGGATCGGCAAAAGTTGGGGTGTGACGACGAGGGAGTGGCGACGTGTCGGAGAGGGGAGAATAGAAGGGAATCTGGCGGAGAACCTGGGGATGCGGAAGGCTGGAGGAAACGAGGGTGAGGGGAGGAGAGGAGTGGTGCACGGCGAAACGAGCGACGCCGAGGGGCGGACTGGGGCAGAGAGGGAGCGTCGGGGCGGAGCGAGAAGGAGAGTTCCTGGAAATCGCGGAGGCAATGGAGTCTCCGGCCGTCCGGATGACGAGGACTGTGGGATCGGCGACGGCGGCGGGGGGCGGGGGTGGGACGTGGAAGCAGCGGGACGAAGGGGCGGGGCGACGCCGAGTCGCGTCGCTGCTCCACCGGCACCACCGTCAACGAACCCCATTAATTTGGCTGCGCTCATTTGCATGGGGCGCGCGCCGTCGTCACCGCCGCCACCGCCGCCACCGCCGCCACCGCCGCCACCGCCGCCACCGCCGCCACCGCCGCCACCGCCGCCACCGCCGCCACCGCCGCCACCGCTTCCACCGCCACCGCCGTCATTGCCGCCACCGCCGCCGCCACCGCCGCCACCGCCGCCATTGCCGCCACCGTTGTGTCGCGGAGTGGCGGCTGCGGCAGCGTGGCGGGAGCGCGCGGGGGCGGTGGATGCTGCAGGGTGGGGACGGTTCGACGGGGGCAGATCAGCGGGGGCGGCGGGGCGGCGAGGGCGGTGCGGGGGGCTGCGGGGCGGCGGGGACAGTGCAGCGAGGCGGTGGGGATGGGGGTGCGGAGGGGCGGTGCGGCGGGGGCGGTGCAGTGAGGGCAGTGCGACGGGGGCCGGTGCGACGGGGACGGTGCGGCGAAGCGGTGGGAATGGGGATGAAGGGGGGCGGTGCGGCGGGGGCGCTTTCAGCGGCGGGGCGGCGTGAAGGGGACGGCAAGGCGCGGCCGCGGGGCGGCGGGGCGGGGCGGTCGCGGAGAGATTGTGCCGCGTGGAGGCCGCGGGAGAAAGAGCGCAAAGCGCAGAGGCGAGCAGGGAGCGGAGACATAATGCAGCCTCATGAACAGACGCGGCGGCGGAACGTTCACGGAAAGACTGACGAGGGGAAGATGCAGTGATTATACGAGGGACCAAGTATGAATGGTGTGACGCCTACAGCGCTCCTAGGGTTGACTTGCAAGTGGACGCCGATCTTCTGGATGGAAGTAAGCCGTAAATTAGAAGGAAGAGAATTGGAAGAGTATGAACGCTAGAGAAAAGCGCTCATCAACAGAAGCAACTGCAGCTTTGCAACTTAGGGAGCATGAAGAGCATGTCTACCGCGCAAGGGGACTGGAACAAGGGGGCGTGTCCGTGGAAAGGCTGCGTAGATAGATTATTTTGTTTTTCCGGGAGAATTAATTACTATTGTAATTAGTTCCGTAAATGTAGTACATGTTATATTCTGGGGCATGGTGTTCTCTATCCGCTGGCACGTGAGTACACGTCCACTTGAGAAATGTCCTTCCTCCAGGTATCGCTGCCAGCGGGACAGCATGCCAGCCAAGCTCTTTGCTTTGGACTGGCCTCCAGACTGTGTAAGGGGGTAAGAGGAGAGACGGATGAGGAAGGAGATATCCGTCGCGGTCTTTGCCCTCTTTGTTAAGCTACTACTACTGGTCTTTGACGGAGAAATCACGGGAAACTACCAATCAGAGCAGGCTGCTATCAGAATTCTCCACCAGACAGCGAATGTGTTTCACCTAGCCAATACACTACATTCGACTCTGTTTATAGTGAGCTTCTGGGGTCTAACATTTTTGGTTCACTATATCAGAGGTTCATTATATCCTATGATGTCAAAATTAAGAAGAGTTTCTCTACAATAATTGATTTTATTAATACAGAGATAGAGCAAAATAAATTAATAGCACGAACAGAACATTTCAATATATTTATTTGACCTTCAAAAATATTTTATTTTTAATTGTTTCCTTTGTACATTTTTTATTAGTATTTCTCTAGATCCTTCTCCAGAGTTCGTGCTCTCTTCATACTTTATTCTGCATTGTCCACTGTCTCTTTGTATCGTAATGCAGTCTTGACACTCTTCAATGCCTCTTGCACTTTTGAAACAAAACCTTCATTTGTGTCGCCTTCATCACTCGTCAGTAGGGGACCGGATATTTATGACTGTCATAAATTTTTTCTTTGCATTATTTGCAAGGAAAATTTAAGATAAGCATGGTTTTATCTACTATGACTAAAATTACGCAATTTTCATGTGTCATAAAAAGTCATATTTTGGCTTTTTATTACCGTTTGGGCATTTTCTGTTAATTTTTCACATTATGGTCATATTTTCCATGAATTTTCGTATTTTTTGTCATATTTTTATCATTTTGATTGCATTTTCGTATATTTACTTGCAGTCGTCCCAAAGAGATTTTTCATATCTTCTAATTGTTATCTAATTTCTTACAATTTTTGTAGTATAGAAAGCATCAGATGCGAAGGAAGAGTTAGTTTAGTTTTGTTAGGTTTTGTGCCAAGGTGAACCGCTTCTATAAAATTTATTTAATAACTTTAGCAAGGAAAATTGTCTGCACGGGGCACCAAAAGCGGTGTGAATTGTGAATGTGGTAGATTTTATATTTTCAATATGGTTATTTAGACAGTGGAAATATTTTGAAGGTTTCGAAAATGCAACCAGAAAGTTTTAAAGTCATATTTATGGTCATATTTTCATATTTTTTAGGCCATAAATGCTTGCATATTTCTAACATTTTTACGTCATAAACATCCAGGCCCCACGCGTCAGTAGGATTCCCATTCCGTGTCAGCTACCTCCACCTCACGGCAGAGTTCAATGGGCAGAGGCAATGATGACCTTTGGACGACGATATTTTTTTCAAGCTGCCGAGTGTTGGAGTTTGTGGCACATACCTTTTTCCTAGGAAAGGATTCATTTTCGTAACATTGTATTTCCTACGTTCACTATAGCGGAGGTTCAGAATTCACTATAACCAAATCTTGTTGTGTTTATTTTTTAAGTAAGTGAAACGGGACCAGATAGTATGTTGTTTGAAAATCCGTTACCATTAAGACAAACTCTAGGACATCCGGACCAGAGACCCTAAAGAGGCAACAAATCTTTTCTGCTGCAAAACTGTTTCTATACTAGAGACTATACTGATCGTGAAAAAGAAAAATAATGTTTATTGTAACAAAACAAAGATATATAATGAATTAATTTACGTTTGCATTGTATACATTTTTTATACATTGTATACAAAATATTTAATAAGCCTGTAACAAGTAATGTACTTCAGCTTCCGGGTCAATGACCCCATCTCGATCAAGGTTTTGTCCAGTTTTCCTGATACATTGAGCAAATGCTGAGATGGCCACTTGTTTTGCTTCTGGACATAAATGTAGCTTCACTGTGCGCACAGTTTGTTGAGCACTCCTTTTGCTTGTAGTTCATTTACCGTTGAAATTGATTTTCTATAACTCGGGAACAAACATTTTTCAAATATTTTTATTTTTCTAAAATAATTATTTTCTAAATTCATTTTTTCGTTTTAATTCTGGCTCTTAAGAAAATGTGCGCAGATAAATCTTTCCCCACACGTCATATACAGTTTTTACTGTTTTTGACAAATAAATAAATAAATAAATAAATAAATGTTACCCAGTCGCCTGGGAGGGGGCGCGAAGAGAGGCCAGGGGTCGTGAGCGACTTGAGAGTGGCGTAGGATACATTCGGCGCAGGGGGTGCGGCGGTTGCCCAGTGGCGACGCGTGCAATTGACGTGGCGACGAGCAATGCAGGGGCGACGTGGGTAACGGGAGGCAGGGCCGAGAGGCGAAAGACGCTCGGGAAGGACATTTTGGGACAAGGGTGGCACCAGGGACGGGCGGAATGCGAATTTTTATTTCTTTGTCAAACAGATACAACTGTGGGAATGTACCAAGTGTGGAATGCCCAGTGAAATAGGCTGTGTTTCTTAACAAAGTACGCGATAAGGTAATTGGATTAAGGTATCATGGAACAAATTGGCCTATTTTGTACGACCTATATGAGTAGCTTCCGTCGCACATTATCAATTTGACGGCAAAACTCTCTTCGGCCTCCACGATAAATACAGATGTATGAATCATCCTTAATTTCAGCCAACGCATTTCGCACGAAAATACCGAAACAGGTTATTTAACTCACTTCTTTCTCGTCGCTACTACTAAAGTATTTCTACTTAAATAGACCTACGCTGATTTCTCAGTTATTCCATTCAGTAAAGTACTCGCAGGCGAATTGTGGGGGGAGTTAGTGAGGAAGGGGAGGGGCAATAACTGCGAGGCAGAGGCGGGTCGCTAAAGACGTGTTAGACTCGATTGGTGACGTGGGAGACAGGGCTGGACGGAGTGTGGGAAAAGGCGACAAGGGTGTTAGAGTGGTGATGGCGGGATGTTGGGGAGTTTGGGAGAAGAGCTATGTGGGAGCAAAGCGTGTGGCGAGACTGGCTTTAGGGGAGTGCGGTTTGGGTGCTGGGAGGCGTCGGTCCTGGGAGGTGAAGGTGCTGGGAGGCGTGAATGCTGGGAGGCGTGAATGCTGGGAGGCGTGAGTGCTGGGAGGCGTGAGTGCTGGGAGGCGTGAGTGCTGGGAGGCGTGAGTGCTGGGAGGCGTGAGTGCTGGGAGGCGTGAGTGCTGGGAAGCGTGAGTGCTGGGAGGCGTGAGTGCTGGGAGGCGTGGGTGATGGGAGGCGTGGGTGCTGGAAGCTGTAGATGCTGGGAGGTGTAGGTGCTGGAGACGTGGGTGCTGGGAGGCGTCGGTCCAGGGAGGTGAAGGTGCTGGGAGGCGTGAGTGCTGGGAGGCGTGAGTGCTGGGAGGCGTGAGTGCTGGGAGGCGTGGGTGATGGGAGGCGTGGGTGCTGGAAGCTGTAGATGCTGGGAGGTGTAGGTGCTGGAGACGTGGGTGCTGGGAGGCGTCGGTCCTGGGAGGTGAAGATGCTGGGAGGCGTGAGTGCTGGGAGGCGTCGGTCCTGGGAGGTGAAGATGCTGGGAGGCGTGAGTGCTGGGAGGCGTGAGTGCTGAGAGGCGTGGGTTCTGTGACGCGTGGGTGCTGAATGGCGAGAGGGAAGGATGATGTGGCAGAGAGTGTGGTATGTGAGAAAGGGGCTTGGAAAGCGAGCAGCGGGGGAAAGCGCAGTTAGAAAATCGGCGTGGGTGCTGGGAGGCGTAGGTGTTGAGTGGCGTATGGGGAGGACGGCGTGGCGGAGGGGAAAGGGCAGAGTGCGAAATTGCGTCGAGGGGGCGTGGCATTGTGCGGCGTGCAAGCGGCGGGGGGCTCCCGCGAGTGTCGTGTGGGTGTGGAATGCGGCGCGGAATCGCGGGTTTGGCGGGAGTGATGTGGGAGTTCAGCGGGGGCACACTGAATGGGCGCTGTGGGGTGCTTGGGGCGAGGATGTGCCTTCGGAGGAGATATTTTGACTGAGGCAAGGAGAGGGTGGCGTGGGGTTGGCTGAGCGTTAAAATGCCTTCATTCTTGGATGTACGAGCATCCTACTAAAATTTCCTTCTAAAAAGGTATGGGAAACCGTTGAATTGTTTTCTACAAGTGCGTGCAAACGGGAGTTTTGTTATGGGTAGACACCATTTATTTACATTGCTATTAATTCACTCTAATTAATAATCCATTGATTATAAAAGCTCTGATACATCTGTTCTTGATTCGAGTTCTTCCCAATGAATTACATATGTTTGTTAAAATTAATGTAATTGGGATAGTATTAAAAGCAATGATACACAAAGTGAAACTATGAACAGATACACCTTGTTTCAAGATACTAGTTTATAATGTAAGGAAAATTTCTAAAAAAAGCTTTCTAAACTCGAGTGCTATGTATTACGATTCCGTATTCAAATGATATCTTATAAAATAATGATAATAATAGTTATTATTTATATTTCGTAAATTATTATAAATTATTAACTATCAATGTGTTCAATTTCATTGCGGACATTCCCATGCATTCATTAATTTCTGATGCATTATTATATTTTTTTCTAAAGTAATTATATACCGTGCATTCCAAACACCAAGAAACATATCGTAGAAAAGTACACGCTGTCCAATACCTTCTTTTCAATTTGAATATCTACTAACTACCACGCAAATTTCTCCAAAAATCTCTAGTCATGTCCTAGAAGATTTTCCATACAACGAATAGGCATTTTATTTAGTTTGATTTATTCACTGTTCCAACTAAACACAAATTATAATTTCACAGGAAAAATAATGGCTCTTTGTGAAATTTCATTTACTAAACTGATTTATATATTAATTTAGAAAAATAAATTAATTGAATTTGGAATCTGGTCTGCATCACAAAACGCGTCTCCTCTTTGTTGGTCTTCCAAATACCTTCTTAGCGCGATTGCCTTCAACGTTAAATCTTTCTTCCCGCTTTTTCCTCGAAAGCAGCCGAGATTCAATAACACTTTTGGCCATTTCTTTCAAGAGAGAGCGCCTCGAGTTTCGCCCGCTGTCGAAAGTATCTGTTTGTCGAACAACACATTACGAAAGTTTCGGGAGCCTGTAGTAATCATCCTCCATTTGTCAACTTCTTGCGCCCGAAAATTGAGTTACAGCAAAGCGCGCTTTTTTCCTATCAAGCGCCGAGAGGGCGATGCTGTCCGGGAAATCAATACAGCGGCGGCGGCGGCGGTGTGGTGGCGGACCGTGGGGCTTTGTTTTGGCGCCGGCTGTACCGTAAACCAACATCGATTGGTTTAGCTGCGTTGTCCATCCATCCCATTAGGACGGACGCCGGGGCTGACATTTAGAGCTGGACCGCCGCCTCGGGCGTCGGCAGCTCGTTGCCTCCCCCTTCTTCCCACACGCGACTCCCTGCGCCTCCGCGCCTCTTGCTTCCCACTTGACCGCCTGCTTTCCGTCTCTGTTGCTCGTCTGGTCCTGAAGCAGCCGTGATCGGCGCGTTCACAATACTAACTATCCCCAAGCTCCCTTAGTGTCTCTCTTGCTCTCTAGATTCTGTACAGAATCCTCTCTCTCTCTCTCCCTCTCTCACTCTCTCCCCAGTTGTCGCTCAGTATCTTCTTTCTCTCCCTCTCTCTTACTCCCCAGTTGTCGAACAGAACCCTTTCTCTCTCTCCCTCTCCATCTCCCGTGGCTCCGCACGACCTGCAGTGTCCATCTTCAATGAAGAGCTCTCTCTCTCTTCTTGAACACCCCCTTGCCATACTCGTGTCTCTCTTTCGCTCTCCAATTGTCTACCTTTAGCGCCTCTCCCTGCTTCCCAGCATATGCAGCATTCATCGTCTGTGTTGAGGCCTAAGTAGTGTCGTACCGTGTATCTGTTTCATGGTCGTTTCGTGTCTAACATTTTCTTTAACTATCTTTCTCGCCAGGTTGTGTGCTGACACCGTTTTGTTCTCCCTATCGCCAGCCACACTCTCCTCGTACATGTCTCTCGCTCCGTCTCTTGTTACCTAACGTGCTTCTCTCTCCCTCTCCCCCCTCTCCTCCCTCACCCCTTTGCTCCCCCTGGCATGCAGTATCAGTTGACTTTATCGAGTTTTGTATCTATATTGTTGCTTTCGTTTCTCAAGTACGTATCTCTCTTTTGTCCTACAGTTGTTTAACGTTTCTCTCACTCGGCAAAATTCCCGTCGTAAGAAAAATAAACGCGCTCCTTCTTGCTTTAGTGGTTTAACTAGATCCCCTCATGCCGTATTGCCCCTCCCTCCTTCTTTCTGTTTTTTTTAGTTGTCCAGTTCGTATCTCCCTTGCAGTCTTACAATTCCAAGCGTAGCGCATGCTGTTGTGGTTTGCGCGCACTTTGGACCTGTCAATTCCCTTGAGACAGATGCAGCCTGGGCGACTCTCGGGCGCATGAGCGTATGTCTTTGGCTTTCCCTGTGCATCCTCATGTAACGGAATTTTATTTTCTATTCATCCATGCTCTTTAGATAGCATTTTTTGGAGATAGTAGGTTGGAAACTTTCTGTTCTTGTGATTCTTGAACGGGGTTTGTCCCCTATGTGAAATTCAATCTAACGATCTAATCTCCTGTGTACGAGGTTCTGTACAATTTTACTTCAATCTCAATAATTGCCCTTTTGTCATATCTTATTTAACTATTTATTTAACAACTGACTTTAACGACTTGGGGCTCTCTTGACCTCCTGATCATGGCATGATTTTGACTAAAGCGTAAACATGCATATATCTGTTGGTCTCGTTTTCCCGGAAATATGTGGTTTTCCTGGTATGCTTGTTTCGATAATTTCAGTCGTTGTGCGGTAGGTCCTTTCCGTTGCAAAGATCATGCGTAACTTGGCAATTTTAAATATTAATGCTTCTAATTGTAATAATGATATTTTAATTGTAGTAACAAGAACAACAACAACAACAACAACAAAACAACTTGGCTAAACTCCCAGGTAGTTCAAAAGATTGGAAAATGCAAGAAATTGCTTTATTTGGAGCTCTGGGATTTGTTCCGCAAAATTTGTGTAAGAACTTGTCTAAACTCCCAGGTAATTCAAAAGACTGGGAAGTGCAACAAATCGCTTTATTTGGCACAACTCACATTTTGAGCAAAGTATTGTAGAGGCACCGACAGCCCCTAGAGATGCTCCTTTAGTAGCTGGTTGCCACTTGGAGCAGATTTTATTTTGAGCCGACTCATAACATTTTTGGTCGTGATGTAGTGGAATATAATAATAGTAATCTTTACTCCTCATGTACAATAATAATAATAATAATAATAATAATAATAATAATAACAATAATAATAATAACAATAATAATAATAATAATAATAATAATAATAATAATAATAATAATAATAATAATAATAATAATAATAATAATAATAATAATAATATTACCAGCCCCCTTGGCGCAGGCGGCAGTCGTCTGAGTTGTCGAGGCTGTAGATTTCAATCCCGGTGGCTTGGATATATTTGTGATTGTCCCTTCACCATCATTATCATCCTATCATCTCATAGCTCATAATTCGAGGCTGACAACTTTGTCTGTAACAATGAATAGAGCCGAAAAGCCTTTTCCTCAAAGTGAGTAAAGACACTTTAATCTCTCCGGGATGAATATGTCTGGCCCTCGGAGAATAACGTGTAGCGTTGTACAAGTTGACAGATATTTGCATTAAAAAGATGATGATAATAATAATAATATTGATAATAATAATAAAAATCCAGGAATAAGTGTTACTATCAAAGCAGTTCTTTTAGGCAGAGGCCCGTTTCCTTCCATTTCCAGTTGGCGTATCTTGCAATTGTTGTAAATGTCAACAACTTGGATGCGTAATTTGTTTGTAATCCTGTTCCAATGGTTACTCCAAGAAGCGTGATTGGATTTTGAAGACCCTGGAGATCTATCGATTTCATCCTAGACTTATTGAATTTTGCAAGGCTAACATGAAGTCGTGGAGTACCAGGTTACTAATACAGAGCAGAAAGGAAGCAGTAGAAACCAGAAGTATTCAGATCAACATGGGTATTTTTCAAGGAGATTCACTATCCCCTCTGCTGTTTTGCATTAGTTTGATCTCACTATCGAGACAGTTGTCGCAAGCTGACTTTGGTCATAAGCTCCATGGTGATGAAAGGCCAGTATCACATTTGTTTTACATGGATGATCTGAAAATGTTTGCTAAGAATGAAGCGATTCTCTCCTAAAATGCTGTCTGTCGTCAATGACTTTAGCAATGACATCTGCATGAAGTTGGGTCTTGACAAGTGTGCAAAAATCAATTTAAAAAGAGGGAAACTGACAACGCCTGAGAACATTGAAATTGATACGCACACTGTGATTCAAGATCTTGAGCAAGGTAAAACATACAAAAATCTGGGCATTGAAGAATGTGAAACCATCTCGAACGACACAGTGAAAGAGAGAATTCGTAGGGAGTATAATAGGAGAGTGTCCTGCAGTCCGCTCTGATTTCCAGGAATAAAATATCTGCAATAGGTAGTTTGGCGATACCTGTAGCCGAATACAGTTTTGGACTAGTGAACTGGACTGAGCAAGAAATTCGCATCATGGATCGAAAAACCAGAAAACTGCTAACAATGCATCATGTCGCCCACCCTCGAGTTGTACATAGACTTTATCACGTAAGGAAGGAGGAAGAGACCTGAGACAAATTGAGGCCTCCTGGCACAACGCAATAGTCGGGTTGGAGAAGTATGTAGTCAGCCATCAAGATGACCCTCTAATGAGGCAGGTCATGAAATCAGACTAAAGAATGGGAAACAGAGGTATTGTTAGTGTAGCAAGAAGCATTGCGAAGAAAACTAGGCAAGACACGTCGAATAACACAGACACTGAACTTCTGATGCTGCTAAACATGAAATGTGAGACCCCAAAAATGTTTAAAAAATCGTGGAGTGTCAAACCACTCCACGGACAATATCTAAAAAGAATGGACAAGGTGCAGATCAATAAAGATCAATTATTTATGTGGCTTAAAAGGGGAAGAATGAAACCAGAATCGGAAGCAGTTCTAGTAGCTGCTCAAGATCAGGCGTTGAGAACACGACATTATGATAAAGCGGTTCTCAAAATTTCCCAAGATGATAAATGCCGCATTTGCCAGGAGCAAGTAGAAACCATTGATCATATTGTCTCAGCTTGTCCAATCCTAGCAAAGGCCGAATACCCGAAAAGACACGACAGGGTGTGTAGCTACCTCGACTGGCAGATCTGCACCGCCCTCGAAGTTCCAAACACATGCCCCAAGTGGTACGAACACTCACCGAAACCGGTGACATCTGTTGGATTGTGTACGATATTGTACGACCAACAAATTCAAACTGATCGCACGATAGCAGCAAACAAACCGGATAAAGTCATCCGGGATTTGGAGAACAAATCGTGTTTACTTGTCGATGTACCTTGCGATCAAAACGTCGTTACCAAGGAGGCAGAGAAACATCTTAAATACAAGAGTTTGGAAATTGAGATCAGCCGAATGTGGGGCGTAAAGCACAGGTCGTCCCGATAGTTATCGTAGCTCTGGGATTTGTTCCGCAAAATTTGAGTAAGAACTTGTCTAAACTCCTGGGTAATTCAAAAGACTGGGAACAACGAGCTGGAGATACGTAGAGAGGCAGACGGCCTTGTTTCAGCGCTCCTTACGTGATATTCGTGAAATATGGCCGCCATGTTTTAAGGTGTCATGGCGTGATTATCATGGTGCTCTATTAGCCCTGTCTTCAGTTTGTTTTTCCTATATGTAGTGAATTACTTTCTTTAACATGTTGTGTAGTCACAATCCATGTTTTGATACCGAAAAATCGATTGGTAGCAAGCAAAACGTCTGTCTGTCCGTCAGTCTGTGGTCAACGCTAGTGCCTAAGCCATTCATGCGATTTTCTCAAAAATTGATACACTTTGATCATCTTAAAGTAACTCGAGGGTCTGCGAGTTTGAAATGGATATTTTGATTTTGGAGGTACTTTCTACGAACTGTCAAAAATATTTTCAAAATGTTCTCAAAGATGGCTTCAAGTTTTTGGATCAAACTTGGTTATCGGATAGCGTAAAAACGCGCTTAAAAGAATGCATCGCTGTTCGTTGAATTTTTTTAATTATCAAAAATTGCAAAATTTCAGTTTTTTTTCGGCGTTTTCCAACAACTACAATATTGATGACTGAGATTTTTCCTTAATAAAATCTGTTCTTCAAAAACAGATCTTAAAATAGTCATATACAATTTTTCGAAAATATGAGTAGTTTTGGCGTAATTCGTGAAATGTAGAACATTTTAATACAATTATTTTATAAAAGAGAGCTACATTTTTTCCCTTTAAATATACTCCTCGTATGTATCAAAGAAAGATAAAACGGATTGTGCTAGTTCCATTTCCAGTGAACTAGTAATAAATTAGAAAATTGCAAAAAGTTAACATTGCAGAACTTCCATATTGATGAAATATTTTTGTCTTAAATGAAATTTGTTCTAAAACTAGAGGTGCTACAACAGAACATTCACTATCTCGCATTATATGTAACGACTCCGCAATATAATACTACATGAACCTGCAAAAATATTTCCAACCAGCAAATGTTTCTTTCCCCGCTTCTTTGACGTTTGACACCTTTTAACATGGCGGAGAGTGACTCTACTGTTTCAAAGATGGCGACGCTATTGCCTCTCTATGTATCTAACTCGTTGACTGGGAAGTGCAAAAAATGGCTTTATTTGGAACAGCCCACATTTTGCGCGAAGTATTGTAGAGGCACTGACAGTGACCGGATCTGCTCCTTAGATAGCTGGTTGCAACCTGGAGTAGATTTTATATTCAGCCGATACATAACATCTTTAATCGTGATTTAGAGGGATAATAATAATAATAATAATAATAATAATAATAATAATAATAATAATAATAAAATTTGCATCGTAACTGATTTATTCTAGAAGACGTTAACCACCCAACTGTTTCCATTTTAACCATTACAATGTGTAATATGTTTTTAAAATGTTGGTGTTTTATATTATCATTAACGAAGGAAGTGTACCTGAAGTGTACATTCTGATTAATTATTTCGTGTTTTCGGGTGCACAACGTATGTGTGTGTGTGTGTGTGTGTGTGGGGTCAGTAGTCCGGTAAGTGTAGTGCATGTTTTATCATGGAAGGTGGCGGTATTCATTCCCTGCTGGATGATGAGATCCGGCGCCGCTCTTCATGTCGGCTTTCGGGATTTTCCCCTTTCAGGTATTTCCCACCCGCGTGGCCCCACCAAGTATCCCGCTCCGGAGCTCTATGCTTTCGACTAGTCTTCCGACATGTGTAGAAATGTAGTGCATGTAAGTGTTTGTGTAAGTAAGGTCTGAGGGTAGGACAAGGTAAAGGAAAGTTCGCTCTCTGCTCATGGCCCGTTTGTTAAAGAATTGCCCCGGCATTCGCTTGGTGGAATCGGAAAAAACACGGAAAACTACCGATCAGAGGAGCCGGCCACTGGAATTCTCCTCCAGACAGCAGCAGATCTGAATTGACTAGCTATCTAGATAGAGTCGAAAATCCTGCCACCGTCGGGACTAGAGCTCTAGGTCAGAGGCACTGCCGTGACAAAAGTTGATACCAAAGTATAATAATGAAAATAACATATTCACTGAAGTTTTTATAAAACATATTCTGAGGATAATAAATGCAACGAAAAAGGAATTTATTTTGAAAATACATTTGTTTGTACCTGCTATTCAAATATTACATTGATAAATGTAGATGCTTTCACTATCTGATGTACTCCATTCAGAATTTAAGAAAATCTTAGTAGCAAAATACCCAAACACGAACAAACGATATTCATATTAAACTTATTGTATCTTATTCTGATCTGATCTATTATTTTCCATTGATTGTAAAGTAGCTTTTCGTTTTTTCCACTTCTGATACGGATTCGATTTTTCCACTTCTAATACGGATCGTCGTTCCAGATATTGTAAAATTAAACTAAAATTATTTTATTTTATCGAGCGGTACTATGGTTATAATGGTTTTATTTTTGAACAATGATTCTGACTGCAGAAACAATTTTATTGCTTTTTATTACTTTCTCCTTTTGCAGTTATTAGTGAAATAAAATGTAATATAGTTTACATAAGTCGACATTAAAATTTTTAGTCGTCAAAGCTTATTAGCCTTTCGCTCTGGAAACACTTCCTAGAATGCCAGTTTACTCTGAAAACCACCGCAGTGATCTTCTAACCCAAGCTTTGAGCATCATCATGGCCGCATGTAGCCTGCAGCTGGAAATCCGATCCTGTTCGGTAGCGATTTAAAAAAAAATCGTGAAAAAAGGAGAAAAAGTGCGCGCGCGCCGGTAGTGTTCTCTTTGCAAGGGATGGCAAAATTTCCCGCGCCGTTCTCGCAGAGTATTGCTACCGGCGCGCCGCTCCATATGGATGAAAAGTTTGATGTTTATTTTAGTGCGGTGGCGGCGCGTTGGGCCAGAGACAGCGGAAGCCACGATGATGGTGACGCGGACTGTAAAAGGTGCTGGTGATGTTGGTGACGGGGAATGTATAGATTAAGGTGATGATATAGGTAAACGTGACGTGCCGGGGAAGATGGAGGTGAATATGGCGGTGAGTGTGGAGGTGAATGTGACGACGAAAGTGGCGGTGGATGTAGTTGTGAATGCAACAGTGAATGTGGAATTGAATATGAAGACGACTGTGTCGGCGAATGTAATGGTGAATGTGATTGTGAATGCGACGGTGATGTGACGGTAAATTTGGCGGTGAATGCGACGGTGAATGTGGCAGTGAATGTGAAGATGAATGTGGCGGTGAATGTGACGGGAATGCAACGGTGGATGACGGTGAATGTGGCGGTGAATGTAGTAGTGAATGTGACGACGGAGACGGAAAAAGTGACGGTGAAAGTGATGCTGAAAGTGAATGTGTCAGTGAAGGTGATGATGAAGGCTGCTGTGACATGTCGGTGTTGAGGTAGGGACGTTGGGAATAGGCGTGAGGAGTAGGGTGCGGCAGCCGCGACAGGCAGTAAATGATGTTGGTGCTCGAGTGGTGAAGATCGCAGTAAGGTGATGGAAGAGGGAGAACACGAAAATGGTTTCCACTCTGTATGAGCATGTAGCAGTACGACGTTGAACTAACAATTTCGAGGAGCGCCTCCAAAGGGCGTGTCGATGGCTAAGAGAGGGATGAGAGAGTGTGCTTGAAGGACGTGTGGTGAAATATTAGAAGGCATTGAACATATTCGTAGAGCAGCAAGTGGAGAGAAATGGGAGCGGAAGAGACAGTAACGATGCGATGGGGCTGACGAGTGTGAGGCCTGGTAGCGTGTGAACGACGCGTTCCCGAAAGTTGAGTAGTGGGCGTGTTCATTGTCGTAACGGTAGAGGAAAGCTGACGATTTAGGAGGCGTGAGGGTAAGGTGTAATGTTCGGAGATAATTTAATAAGTGATGGTGACAAGAGGCGACTGAGTCGGTTAGACAGGGTGAGCTGCAGGTACCTCGTGAAGTGGCGATGTCGATTAGTTATTAGATTATCGACTTCTGTGATGATGGTTAGCGCATCGGGTATATCCAAGTTCGTGGGTTCGAACCCGATTGAAACTGTGAATTTTTAAGGGTGAATAAGTCCTTCTTCCGCCTTCTTTGTCAGGGGATGTTAAGCCGGCTTGTAGATTTACTACTTGTAAAATATCCTCCAGTCGAAAGGAACTCACTGGGCATTTTTCATATCGCCTATTTCGTCAGACAAGTAACGCCTTTCTCTGCTAGATGGCGAAAGGAGCTTAATTAAAGCGTGGTAAGACGGAAGAGTGGGTCTGCTGACCTGGCTCACCAGGTAAAATAAGCCAATATTGATTGATTAGTAGGAAAACGGGTTCATGAGTGGGATTGGGTGGTGCCATAGGAGGGGTTATTGGAGCGGATAAAGCATCAATAGGTAGGCATTGCGGCGAAAAGGCAGCGAGAATGTCGGTGGTGGTGTGGTAAGAGTACGGATGAGAGTGGAGTTTGAAAATACTGAGGTGTGTGGCGGAAGGAATAGTTGAATGAATGGGATGATAGCTTTCAGTGCTGTGAAAAGGGCAATGTGGGGACTGAAGATTTGTACTGAAAGAATAGACATTATTTGGCTAATAACCATAGCAATGATGGGAAGAAAATCCCTTGTGGGTGGACTCACGGAAAATAGTAAAAGTTGTGGAGGTAATGCGAAGATAGTAGTCTAAGTTCCACAAGGAGTGTCTAACGAGATGATTGGATGATCTCTCGGAGAAGTTTGAAGATGGATTACAGAATAGGTGGATGACTTGGTGGGCTCACTGGGATAGAGGGTTTTGATGGATGTGGGGCTCGTCGAGGATTGTAGAAATGTTTGAGTGGCAACGCAATGACATTTTCCATTACTGGCACCAGTGAGGATGTAAAAGGCGGACAGGAGAGGAGGGCTGAGGTAGCAATGACATGCAGAGTTCTGATACGTCGAACATGACTGGAGTATCGTCAGAGAGGGAAAGTGAGAGTTTTCGTTTGCGACGGTCTGTGGTAGAAACAGCAGCAACAGCAGCAGCAGCAGCAGCAGCAGCAGCAGCAGCGATGGCGGCAACCTCCCGGGAGCTGCCTGGGGCGGGGGAGGGCGCGTTTTTTCATTCGCGATCAGCGGCATCAAAAACGGCTGACGCGCCGCGGAGTAATTTATTCCTCTGTGGACGAGAGCAGCCCATGCAGTAGCGTGTTCGACCGGAGAGAAGCATTCGAGCGAACAGGGTGGACAACCCGGATGTTACGCAAAGGCCATGGCACGTTTTAAGATGAAGTGTGGATATTCACCTTTTTCCCGAAGGAAATGCAATTGGTTGTACTTCACCACTTGAACATTTCTGCAAATTGATTTAATGAAAATATCGTTGTAGAAACTGTTTATTTTCATCAATTTTAATTATGTTAACTTATGTTTGGATTATATAAACATTATTCTATGTAACACTATTTTACATTTTATTTTAATCCAACTTCTGTAAGGTTCTCAGTTGATTTTTAATACGAAAAACGTAAGTATGCAATAGCAAAAAGTGAAAGAGTTTGCTTTTACGGCCAAAAATTCCTTTTTAAAGTAGTACTCTATCCTGTAATATTGCATATAACTTAGATATAAAAACTCTTATTTACTTATTTATTTTTAGTAATATTTAGTAATCATATCACTTCAAAATTGTTATTTCAGTGCGGGATATCTCACTGGATGTCGTTTCTTCACATTTATTATCGTTGAATCACCGAAAAATTGCAATGAAGGAGTTCTGAAAACAATTTAATATAAAAACATGCCAGTACGTAGAAAACGTATTTTTATACTTTATTCACTTAGATTACAAACACTACCTTCGATATAAGATTATTCTCTCTTGACGTTACGAATAAACAATCGCTGATTTGTTTGTACCTCCAGGAGCGTCAACTAAGATAATTTAGTCCCGTAAGTGTAATGCATGTTTTATCCCGGGAGGCGTCGATGTTCCTCGCCCGTTGGATTATTCACCGAACTGCACTTCAACTTGTTAGATTTTCCATTTCCAGGAATCAGCGGAGAACCGCCCCAGCCGGGGCAAGCTCTGCGCATGCTCGAGTGTTGTGACTGGGAGAGATGGCTCAGTATCAGTCATCGGCTGATGTAACTTCAGTCCCTCTGACCGGGAGGTCCCAGTTTCGAATCCCGGCGGGGGCAGGATTTTCGACACTAGCTTTTCAGCTAGGTCGAGTTCAGTCGTTGTCAGGAGGAGACTTCTAGTGGCAGGCTGCTCTTATCGGTAGTTTTCCGGGGTTACTCCGATCGACACCAGGCGAGTGACGGAGCACTTCCCTAACAAACAGGCCACGGACCGCACGCGATCTTTCCTTCCCCTTCCTTGACCTATACTCACCCTCTTACGCACACACTTAGACTAACATGCAGTACACTACCACACATATCGGAAGACCAGTCGGGAGCTTAGAGCTTGTCCCCGCTGGGGTGGTACCCTGCTGGTGGGAGATACCTGGTTGAGGGGAAAACCCCACTATTCTACGATAGGTCGGCGCCGGATCTCGCCATCCAGCGGGGAAAAGTTCACTGCCTCCTCCCGAGGTTAAAACAAGCACTACACTTACGGGACAAATGACCTCCGTAGTGGACGCTCCCGGAATCACGAACAATTAATTATTGTGCCTGTAAGTGTGTGTATGTGAGGGGTGAGGAAGGGATAATGACGATGAAGAAAAGATCGCGCGCAGTCCTTTCGCGATCCATTTGTTAACGTACTGCTCGAACATTCACCAGGTATTGAACGGAGAAACCACGAAAAAACAGTGATAAGTGAGACGCCCACTATAATTCTCCTCCACACAATTGAATTCGACCTAGGTATGTAGGTAAAGCCAAGAAGCCGCCCGTAATGGGACTCCAACCGTAGGACCTTTCGGTCATCAGAGCTGAAATGCACCGCCAAGTCTTAAGCGATGAGGCAAAACAATTCGCGTTAACCAATATTTACACAACACTCAATGTGTATTTGTGTTTCTGTAGTTAGAAAGGTTTTACCGCAAGATATCATCCCCCTTTCGTTGTTTGATTTTTTTAAATTGAACCCCACACGGATTTTTTAAATGTAGTTCAGTTCTCATTTTTGTGCCAAATTTAGTGATTTGCGACGTCCGTGGTTTGCAAAATCTGATATTTTTCCAATTCCATTCACGCGTAAGAATAAATTACGAGACCCAATCTGAATCTACTAACATGTGAAAAATCACGAACAGAAACAATATTTAATTTTTAGTTGAGTGTTACGTCATGCGTCAATAGTCTGTTGGAATCAGTTGTGAAGTCAGTTGCCTGTTGAAATCAGTTGCGAAGACCATTTGCCAAACTTGACAAAGCTATCTGGCAATGTGAGCCCCGAAATTCCTATCCACATTATTGATTCTTCCCATGCAGGTGTTAGTATCTACAATGAAACATTTATTTATTGTGTGGAAAGCTCCTTTCGGCGGGTTGCGGATTCGAGCCCCACGTAGATATGCTTGTTTTTCTGTGTTTTGGGGCGTCTTGGAACTTTCCACTTAACATGCATCGTCATACCTAGGATACCTCTTCATTCCTGACCCGTTCAGGTGGCATTGAAGCGTAGGCTAGAGGCACGAGCGCGCTTCACATGCCGTACGGTCTTATGGGACACGGCTGCTTGTACCTAGGCGCAGCCATGGTTACTCCACCGATTAAATCCAAACTGCCATGTGGAGGACCATGGTCTAGCACGATGTAGGCGAGTACGAGTACACTCCTACAATCGGGACCCGTGGGACACGTCAGTGTCAGAGTGAGGAACAATGTCAAGTTCCGTAGTGGCCGTGCCTGGAGCTTAGTCAGCAAACGGGAGAAAAAGTCTGGATAGACCCCAAAATAGAGCACAAGAACCTTCGCAATGGTTCCTCAAAAACTCGTAATTGAACAGAGGTAACAGGTACACACATACGTTTAAGTTGCGTTGTGTACGACTCGGGTTTCAGAGGACTGGGTTGGGAGCTGCGGTCGGTTGTCGGCGAGTGGGGGTTGGTGTGCGAAGCGCGGGGGTCGGTGGCAACGTGTCGGAGGCGGCGACTAAGTACTGTGCAGTGGCGCGGGGTTGAGGGAAATGGCGGCGGATGTGGAGCAGGCGATGGGCAGTAGCTGCGTTGGCGTCGAACACGCGGCTACTTTGACAGGCGGAGCGTGACCGCGCAGCCCTCTGTCTCTGTCGCTCTGCCACCGAAGGAATTGTTCTGCTCTCACTTCAGCTACTCGCGTTGCTCCTCGCAGCGCGCCGACGCGGCTGCATCTTTCTCTCTCTACCCCGCTTGCTCGCTCGCCCTTTCGTCCTTGCCCTCTCCTCGCTCTCTCTTTCTCTAGCTCGCCCGGTCCCCAACTGTACGTTCTCTCTCTCTCCCTCCCTCTCTCTCTTCGTCTCACTCCCTCTCCCTCGAGCAAAATATTCTCTGGTATATCGGTTCTTCTGTTTTTCGCGGATGCCTTCAGTTTTCCATCTCTCTCACACTTCTACAGTGGATATTTCGCTGTTTCCTTCCAGCGTTTTCTCTTTTTCCTGGCATGCCCATTCCCGACTCGTCATCGGGGATGCGGTCGTCGTCTGTCCTTTACTTCTTCTGCCCGTCGTGACATCTCAACCTCCCGCGTCTCCGCCGCCAGTCGTGAGCACTGACTCTCTTTCGCTTAGTGCTTCGCTGCGTCCTGCCTCCCGCAGACGCTTCTTCGTCTTCTTTTTTTTTTCGGGGACTCGCGTTTCCTGGCGCCTGACGGAGTCTGCGCGGGCGCTCTCTTTTGGCGGTCGCCGCGCGCGCTCTCTGTCGGCCGGAGCGGCGCTCTCGCTCGGCGCAGCTCGCCTGTTTGCTGCTCTCAATTATTGGCATCCCGGCGCGCATCGTTGGGCTCTCCCCGTTGCCTCCACCCCGCTGCCCCCCTGGGTGCAGCGAGCTGTTTCCATTCTCGGGGATGCACTAATACTTCGCCCCAGCTGCCCGTCTCTTCCTCGACCGTAGTTTTCCGGCGTGAGTTTCACCAACTGTGATTCTCCTCCTGAGGTTTACAGATGATTTTTATTCATATCGTTTCGTATCCTCATTTAATTGGTTTTCTGAGAAAACGTCCTGTATCGATTTTGCGTTTCGGAATTTTGTACTAATGGTTTCTCATTCCTTTTCGTTTTTAGTTATTCGTTTTTCTTTCTCTACGGCATTTCGAATACGGATTTTTTGTGCGTTTTTACATAGTTAATAACATTACTTTTTCATGTTTCTTTGTGTTCTTGGTGTCACAATCTTTGTATTGCTCTAAATTATCGTCCTCTATTTAATTTTCCCCTCTATTTGTTAGCTATTTCTCGCAATTTTCATCAGGATTTTTTTCCACATCCATTACTTTACTTCACATTCTCTTCCTTTCTCCAAGCACATCGTCTTTATTTATTAAGCATTTTTCCTTTTCATTTCTCAATTTTCTCTATTTTCTGTTCTTACCGCCTTTGCTTCTTCTATCTTCTTGCTGGTCTATCTTCATATTTGCTGTAGGTGTGTATTCCACACGAGTTTCAGAACAGTTCTATTTCGTTCGTTTCGGAACGCTTGTGCGCTTTTCCCTTCTCTTTTGACCGGGCGCCGCGCAGCACGTAGCTCTCTCTCAAAGCGTCATTTCCACAGCCTGCCCTTCCGCTGCTCTCCCCGTCGCGTCGCCCCAACTCTGCTTTTCGGCGCCGCGCTGGCGAGTTTCACTCAGCGCTGTGGCGGGGGCTCTTTGCCTCAGTCGTCGCCCCGCTCTTGCACTACATCGCTCGTACGCGTGGCGACCAGGACTGCCAGATGCTTCGTACGAACATCCGCTGTTAGATGGCTCTAAATCCGACCAATAAGAAAAGTTCAACTTTCCAAGTGAGACATTTGAATTTGAATGAATATAATATGTGACGTCGTAGGCTTCCGCGGCCGGAGTCATGTGGATGATCTTGGCTGTCCGGGTGACGCCGCATCGAACTGGTCGCCGCGTCGAACTTGCTGTGGGCAAACAAAGCCTTAGACGCAGCGTCATCCGGACAGCCAAGATCATCGAAAATAATATGTATTTAAAGGTTTTTTGAGATAGTGACCTTAGAAAATGCTTAATTCGTTTTATTTTTTGTTTGCGAACATTGTAATTAATACTTTATGTAAAAAACGTTTTGTAATAATACGTTATGTCTTAATATTTAAGATAAAACGTACATACGCATGCTTATTCCTTAATGTTTGATGGCAGTGACACCGTTCTTCCAAAAGGTAACTAATTTTAAATGACTTGTTCTAAAATTAATTGCAAGTACTGGTAATTTATATCCTCATGTTGTGCAGGACAATGATGCTATGACTTTTAGAACACTCTCTGTATTGAGGTCTAAAAACTAACATCACATTTCTCAAAGTAAATTTGAACAAATTAATAAATTATTAATTGAAAATCATATATAAAGTAAACAACTAAAAATCAAACTCACTGTCAACGTCGTTCTGATGGTTTTTTGAAAATTGTGTCGTAATTTGAAAACTCGCCCAAAACCGTACATGTTTCGATGCATTTCCGCCCATTGGTGGTTTTTCGCGAAGTCAATTTTTCCCCCTAAAGAGAAAACCACTTCCCAGTCCTAAAAACGGAATTCCGCTCAATCTGGCAACCGTGATGACGACTCGTCAGAGACGCAAATGAAGGTAGGAGCGTGGATAGCGCAGTGAAGAGACAGTGAGAGATAGTATAGAAAGAAGCCGAAACCTTACTATGAACTTTTATTTTTACAGTGGATCTATTATAATGTCTGATGGAATTCGTAGCTTTCAAGTTTGTTTCTACATCGCCCTGCCGAAAATGCTGTTCACTGACTTGTTGATTTGTGGTCATGTCTTGATTAGAGTTACTGATGATGAACACGGGACGACCATAATCTTTGTTATCACTAGAAAATGCTAGGGGTGGAGCAATTATTTTTAAGGCCATTATAACTGTGGCACAATGTTACGGCGAGGGTGGCATGGGTGGTGGGAGTACTTTGAAAAATCGCCGGAGGAGCTTGTTGTGAGGGCGGGGGAGGCGTGGGGGCTGAGAAAGTCTTGGGCGAGTTGGGAGGGAAGGACGGTTTGGAGCGGGTAGATTGTTAGGTGACGTAGGTGTTGGAATGGGGTGATGAAGGGATGGAGTTGCATGAGGCGAAGAGAGATGCAGAGTTAGTAAGGCACGGGAGTGGCAAGAAGCACTGTTGAATTGAGGCGGAGAGCTTGTATTCCTTGTTTCCGGACACGTCAAGTGTTATCGGAATTAGTCCTGTTAGTGTCGTGAATGTTTTATCTGGGAAATGGCGGAGATTCTTTCCTTGCTGGGTGGTGGTATCTGGTGGCGACCTACACCATTTTTTGTGTTGATGGTGATGATAGGGGATGAAAGGACGAACAAACAACAATGCCCGAGGCGGGAATCGAACCCGCGACCCCATGGTCCAAGAGCACTCCGGAACAAGTGGCTTAGCGATCTCGGCCACGGAGCCGTCGATCTACACCTTGTCTTGCGAGATATTTCCCCCTACCCATTATTCCCTCACGGGACAACCATTGAGGTCCCAACTGGTTTCTTGATAAATATGGTACCTAGTGTGCGTGTAAGGAAAAAGGACGGCGCGAGGAAAAGGAAAGAATGATGACGCGCGGTCCGTGGCCCGTTTGTTACAGACTTTCTCTATCTTTCGCCTGTTACGGATCGGAGAAACGACAAAACTGCCAGTAAGAGCAACCGGCCACTAGAATTCTCTTCCAGACAGTGGATGAGTTCGACCTAGCTATGTAGCTAGTCTAGAAAATTCGCCACCGTCGGGACTCCAATCCTAGAACTCCCGGTCAGATGCAGAGACAGGGCCAATGCTGACTCTGAGATAAACTCAAGCGGTGTATTTATTTTGACAAGCACCTGGAACTAGTGGATAAATGGAAAACGCATATATTGCGCTGCATAATGGGAATTGATTGTAAAAATCATACATGTACTTAGCTTACCAAAAATACAAGCGTAATTGATAAGGAAATTTGACTTGTTTCGCTTCTGTATTTGCATATCATCAGGGCTCCGGACTTTTAAATTTACATATAATATCCTTTACACCAACCAACGATAAATTGCCAACGCATTTTGAATTGAAATGGAGATACACCTTATCTTGACGTAGTTACCTCGCGTATCTACTAATAAGCTATTTCTAATTAAATATGTGTATTCCACACATGTTTCAGTGACCCATTTGTTTTAGCTGTTGCAGCTACAGAGTGCTCGCTTTGATGGTATAGTGGTTATCATGCCGGGCTATTGATCCCAAGTTGGCGGGTTCAAACCCCATCAAAATAGGGGTATTTTTGAGGTGCCAAAAATCGACGCTCTAGATCTCTTTCCCAGATCCCAGGGAAAGGTACATGGCCGATCCTGTCAAATTAAATCCTCTAGCAATTAAGCACTAATCAAAGTCTCGATTTGAATTACTGGATAAGATGGCGGATATTGTATTGTATGTGGTATTCAAATCAAACGTCCAAATTGGAGCACTAGCGCTCCTTGGGAAAGGAATGGCAAACTATTCTAGGTATACTTGCCCAGGACAAGTGTCACAAGAAGGCGCTATGGGCTTCTGGAGACTAGCCTATGCACTAGTAAGTGTATGACAGTTCAAGCAGAAGAAAGCTGTAGAAAACTCTTGGCGGGAGGGCGCGTGGTTTGTCGCTCCTGCATCGCCGCCTTCTTTGTTGCGCCCGCTCCTTCAACGTGTGAGCAGCTACCCAAGCAGCCACATGCACTTGGTGGCAGGGGCGGATCCATCCGATTATTTGGGGGAGCGGGTGTGTGGCTCCCCCATCGTAGATTTTTGTTAAATAAAAAACATATTTGTATATTGTATATTATGCTGTGCTCTAGATATCCTTTACAATATTATTGTTTAAATAATTATATAATTAGAACATAAGAGGTAATCCATAACGCTAAAGGGGGAAGGAGAGGGTCTGAGACAGAGTTACTCTACGTTACATAATGATAGGCAAGTGCGTTACAAGGGGGAGGGTGGTATTGAAAATACTCGAAATTTGCGTTACATAATTAATGGACGGTCCCTTTATACTCATATCGATTTTGCAAAATAAAGGAAGGTAAAGGAAAACTCTAAGCCTTTCTTTGGGGGGGGGAGCATGGTCCCCATCCCCCCATGCTTTCCACACACCCGCTCTGAATCCACCAGTGCTTGGAGGTAAGGCCTCTTCAAATACTCGTTTTTGGAGGAAGTGATGAAGCAATTGAAATTCATATGTGGGCAATGAAAGACTTTCAATGCATCTGAACCAATGATGTAAAACTATTTTCGCTTCTACAAATAAATACTTTTCACTATTTGTCTTTTGGTGAGATTATATTCAGCTTCAAAAGAATAATAGGGATATCAATTATGTACACAGCCCTTGGTTAAGATTGATAGGGAAGTATGAAAAATAAAATATTATGATGCACTGACATATTCACGTTAGAAGTGCTGAAACGGCCATCTCAATTAATCAGTCACTTTCGTTAATGCCCAGCTTTTCGTGGAACCGCTTCATTTTCGTAAAAGACATTTGTAAATATTTTCTTTTCTAAGCAGCCGCCTGGCCCCGCAGTTTGCGGCCATGCACATTTCGCCTTTGTCATATTAGACCTTTGCAATTTCGTGACGAATTTGAAAGTTTTATCTGTTACGCTGTAGGAGGAACAAGTAAGGTGGAATTATTCTTTTTTCAGTTCTCCCTGCGTTATGACACAATGTTACATTACCAGGAATAGTGATATCTAGAACTACCTAACTTGCGGTGTAATTATTTTGTGTTTCAGATAAGAATAATTATTTCCAGGAGTGCATTTTCCTCAGGATGTGAACGACAGCTTCAAATTAGTTGGAAAGTTCACGAATGAAAATAATGAATTGGTGGTGTGGAATAAAGAGTTAAAATATCAAGCATTCAATGATTTTGAATTAGATTTGGCATATATGCACACATTTAAACACTCTTCCGGTATTTTGTAGATTACGTGCAATTAAAATGTGTTAACGAGCAAAGCTTTCTAACTTCCTTGAAAAAAGTAAAATATTTGTCCCAATGTACACTTCCGATATTCACATTAATCTCGTTCTCATCCTTTAAACGACCATCAACAACAATTTTCTAAACAATGTGTAACAACAATTTTCTAAAAAATGTGGCCGCTTAAGACAGTTTTATCAAATTTATTTATATAAATTTTCTCTCTCGCACACATATACACGTATTGATACACACCACAAACACATGCACTCTGAATTCAACAGATTATTACGATAAACGAGTTTAACAAATGACTTATTTAGAATGATACCGTTAGAATGCTGATCATTTAATTGCAATAAATAGTATTTCTTTTAACTTTTTACATAGTTTTTACACCATTATATTATAATTTTATTTGACAAATTTAATTACATTCGTCTTAATGTAATATATTTGTATTTGTACTAATATAATGATTGATGAATGTATTTAGTTTACATAGAATTGCTACTTCCTTTTATAGTAAGTCACCACTCGTACAGTTACACCTACCATTGTGTAGAATAAGAAGATATTCAGTCGAAAGTATTTAAGTACCATACAAGACTAATGGTATGTTGCTGTTGCTTATTTAATTAGTAGAGGTACACATCTGGTATACGTGTGTAATGAATTATTTTCTTGATATTATATTTATGAATTTTTATGTGTCTCGATCTATGTTCTATTTTATTTTGATTTATACAATCCTTATTGTGTGAAACGACCCTCCCAAGTGGTGGGAGGCCTTTGCCCTCAAGGAATGGAGTACTTGAACTGAAAATAAATAAAAATAAATGCAGTTCGTTTCTCGACACAAACAAGTTTTCTACTACTAATGAGCAAAAATGTCTAGGTTTTAAAAATGTCGCTAATCTCACTTTGCACATCTCGCACAAAATTGTGTGTGTCACAATGGGAAACTGCTCCTGTTTGTCATCCGCGCTCTTGCGCCGGAAACATCCAGAAGGGTGGCTCAGTGCATCAACTGATGTCACAGCAGAGCCTCTCACCGAGAGATCCTAGGTTCCAGTCCCAATGGCAGGGTTTTCTGCACTAGCGTGTCAGCTAGATCGAATGCAGTCGCTGTCTGGAGAAGAATTCTAACGGCTGGCTGTTCTGATCAGTCTCTCCGATGAATACCAGGCGAATGCCGGAGCAGTACCCTAACAAACGGGCCACGGACCGCGCGCGGTCTTTCCTTTTCTTACCTGTCCTCCCCCCTTTCACACACACTAACATGCACTACACTACCACATGTGCCGGGAGACCGGTTGGAAGCTTAGAGCTTGTCCCGTCTGGGACGGTGCCCTGCCGAAGGGATACCTGGTTAGGGAAAACCCCACCAGCCGACGGTGGGTCGGCGCCAGATCTCGCCATCCAGCGGGGGAAGACCACCGCCACCTCACTACACTACACTACACTTACGAGACTAATGACCTGAGTAGCTGACGCGTCCAGAACCACGAACAATCAATCGATCACCAGCGCCGGGCGCGCACCTCCCGGCGGGACGAGATCGCGGGCGCAGGCGCGCTCCGCATGACGGACACCCTCTCTCCCTCATCTGCCGCGCACTCGGGGTTATCGAGTCACCCTGTTAATGGGGAAGCTAATTATTGCTTTTGTGTCGCCAAGTAATTTCCAGCCGCGATTGCCCGAGTTAAGTGCCGGCGGCATTATGACGCGCTTGTGTGCTTTTACCGCGTTTGGCGATACAGCGCATGCGCGTAACCCCCCGGAGCGGCGCCAGAACGCAGTAGGGTCGCAGCGCGGGGCGGTGGGGATGAGGACGGACAGGTGTGGGAAGCAGGCGACTGAAGGAGAAGGTAGGGTGCTGGAGGGGGGAATTTGAGATGGGTTGGAAGTTGGCCGCGAGAATAACAGGCAGATCGTTAGGAATTGCTGCTCCAGTGTACCGGTATGCAGGATACTAGTGGCAAGGTTAGCAAATGAGAGGTGAAGGATTCGCGTGAAAGTGGCGGGGAAAGGTGTGACAAAGTGAAAAAGAAAAGCAGAAAGTATGAGAGTCGGTTTGTAATTTATGATTGAATACAAAATACAAGCAGGGCAAGAATTAGAATCAGAGCACGCTTCAACAGGGAATTGAAAGAAAATCCGATAAATGGGATCATTTTGAGGAGAAGCAAATGTTAGGAGCTTACTAAAGTAGCTTCCCAAAGTACAACATGAGGGAACGATATGAATTAATGACTATCAGAGTAATCGGTGGAGGGTAAAGAAATAGGCGAGAAAAAAAGAAGAAGAGTGAATCATAAACAGCAAAAGAAAGACGAGGGAGGAATAATTGCACCCAATGTGAAAGTGTCCTGCGGAGAGGTAGTGGAGGAGGTGATGAAAGGTGCGTTGACGAAGGCCGAACAGACATAACCGTGATGAAACGTTGATAAAAACAAAGAGGATTACGGCGCGAAGGGGACAGAACACGGCGATAGTCGAGGGGACGAGAGGCATATCTGGCGTCAATGAATTCTTATCAGATTTGATCCCGGCGGAATCCGAGTTTCAACACCACGCTCCCCTCCCGGCGCGGGGCGGCGCGAGGGGGCGGGCGCTGTTGATGGGCGCGGAGCAGAGCTCAGCGGCGCGGGGAGGGCGGGGCGCGGGGGGACGGAAGGGCGCTGGAGAGCTGTTCCGCGTCCAGATCGATGAGGACGCCGCCGGCGCCGGGGACGGGGAAGTGGTGGTGGTGAGGGCCGGGCGAGGGCGCGCAGGACAGGTTGGGCGGCGGGGGCGGGCAGGGTTTCAGCGGCGCTGAGGGGCAGCGGCGGCGGCGGCGGCAGCGATGGTCCTAACGGCGGCGCACAGGTAAAGGAAAATGAGGAAAAGAACGGAGCGGCGAGGAGGACGGAAGGAAACGAGTCGAGATCCAGGAGAGCGTTGCGGGCGCCGGGGGCGGAACACACATTTCGCCCCATTCCTGCCACCCACTCCGCCCCTTCCTTGCCCTTCCCACTCCACACCTCCGCTTCCTATTTCTCTCCTCCATAAGCAATCCCTATCCAATGTCATCTCCGTTTCAACTCATCCCCGTTCCTAACCTCCCTACCCTCAACCATCCCTTTCCCATTTTACATTCACTCTACGTAGCTCCGCCTCTACCACATCCCGACTCCGCATTGCACGGTGCCGTCAAAAGCGAGAGTGGTAGGGTGTGGAAGGGAATGGGGACAGCAAGAAAAGGAAGGGCAGAAATGAGGCGACGGTGGAGGTGGCCGCTGGTGGTTACTGCTGGCGGGAGGCAACGGCGCAGCGTTCGCGTGGAGGCGGCAGCGGCTGCGCGGGGGCGGCGCGGCGTCAAGCTTCCACTGGCAGCTGCGGCAGCGGATGCTGAGTCTGAGCGAGCGAGACAGACGCACCGGCAACCGACGCGGCGTCTCCGTTTCGCCCGCCGCTTCGCTGTTGCCCTCTCTGTCGCGGTCTGCTCCTCGCACTCGCTTGGAATGTAAATACTGCACGCAGACGCGGCGTGGTGCGGTGCGGTGCGGCATGGTGTGGCGTAGCGTGACGTGGCTTAGCGTGATATGGCGTGGCGGAGGGAGGAAACAGGTCCTGGCAGGGGCGGAGAGAGGCGAGATGGGGAGTGGGACGACGTGATGTGACGGCGGGTGGTGGCGTGGAATGACGGGACGTAGCGTGGCGGGGGGAGGAATCGGGCCTTGGGAGGGTGGACAGTGGCAGAATAGGGAATGGTGTGGCGTGGCGTTGTTTAGCGTGATGTGGCGGGTGGCTGCATGGAATGATGGGAAATGGCGTGGCGGGAGGAGGAATCAAGTCCTGCCAGGAGCGGAGTGTGACGGGATAGGGGGTGGTATGGCGTGACGTGTACAGCGTGGTATAGATGGAGAGAGGGGGAGACATGAATTGATGGAGAGGGGGAGACTCCAGGAGGACCGGCGAAGGATGAGGATGACGTGGCTTGGGGAATGGATGAAGGGAGAGGTGAGGTGGAATGGAAAGTAGTAAGCAACGTTGGTGGATCGATGGAGTTGGACTGAGTAGCGCATACAGCACACTGCATCTAAATTGGCCCAAACCGAAAAAGAAGTTTTATCAATTCGTAAATTTTTCAATAGAAAGGATGAGATGATCAATTCTTTAAGAAATGGATTTGTTAATTATAATAAATGATAGTAGTGCTGTTTCAATAATCACTTTCAATTTTGATGTTGGAGGTCTGATGCAAAAAGACAAGTCTGCAAAAGAGAAATTACATTTGCCCATAAAAGTACGTAAAAGAGGACACAAGAAGAAATGACAGCAAATTTTTAAACTTACTTTATTTTGTGTGTGAAATTGAAGTATTGTTACGAAAGCCATTCACATTTATCTTATTACTATAATCGATGTTGAATGTAAACAGTAACTTAGAATGAAAGTTAATGATGTGAACAATCCTTATATCACAATGATGATGTGAACAATCCTTCATGGGCGCTTTCTGAAATACGTTATTGTGAGGTTTTACAGACATTTCAAAAAGATCCAAAAAAGTATCTAAATTATTCAAAATATCCAAAAAGAGACAAAATCAATTGTCATTTAACAAATTCTTTAATGTTCCACAATTGTAAAATATACGTGATTGATCAAAATGCAAAGCAAAGTATATACGTAAGTGTTAAAGTTATTTTGTGTTTACAAGCGTGCTAAGTAAATATCAATTCATAAATTATTAATTCGATGCCCCACAAGGAAATAATTATATTCTCAGATCTATCTATGGTAGAGATCAGCAAGGCGTGTCATTCGCTCGCTCGTACTCGCTCGAGCATTTCAGCCTCGAGTAAGGTGGCGACGAGCGTCCTGCGGTCGCTCGCGGTGGGCTTATTCACGTGCCCAGGGAGCGGGCGGCGGCGGCGGGCGGCATCGGCCTATGCAAGGCGTCTATCCACAGAGGAGGGTCCAAGTGCACAATGTGATCGGTCGCGTTTACAGCGTGCTGTGGCTTCAAAAACAAATTAAGAGTATTATGAAAGCTTAAAATCGCCTCGAGATGACGCCCTAACACAGAAGAAGAAATCTAAAACGAAGAAGAAGAAATCTAAAACGAATAAGGATAAGAGTAAGGCATAAGGCTTCACACTTTGTTTGTGGAATCCCAAACCTTTTTTCAGACCTGAGAAGTTTGTATGTAAACGAATCTTTTTTTTCGCGGGATATTTTCAGATGTTTTTGAAAACTTCTATTATGGGCGACACGTTTTTGTTTTTAAAATATTGGAAAACGAGTAACGGCGAAAAGTAAATTTGAAAAATATGATATTATTTATTATTATTATTATTATTATTATTATTATTATTATTATTATTATTTTCCTCCGTAAATTAAACTTAATAGTTTTTGCAATCCGTAACGTTTTTTTGGGGTTCGTACAGCAATTAAGTTGCACAAATTTATTGAATAATGTATTATTTTAATTTAATTTGGAAACGTTTCTAATAATCAAGTGGTATCAGAAACATATTTTACTCTTTTGATTAGCAGCAATACGTCATTATGGTATTTTATCCATAATGATAAAATAAAAAAACATCAGAAAGAGTGTATTATTCCTATATAAATGTATCAATCACTGTATTATTTATTATTTTTATTTGAAGTGTAATATTTTCATGTTAACAAAAACTGTCCCGTTTTTCCGTGCTCACATCTGGTCATTTTAGCACATACAATCATCGTCCTTATAAATACAGCCATGTATACACATCGCCTCGTTGTGGCCCACTGCCCGTTGTCTTCCTACGCAAGACTAGTCGGAGTCATTCCCCACGCACCGAGCATCGGAAGATCGGCTTTCAGGGTCGAGCAAATTTCGCTCGGTGGGTTGCAGCCGAAACCCTGTCCTGCTGACCTGACGCGGTTTTTATGCGAACTGGCGCGGTGCTCGAGCAAAATCGTCTCGTGAAGGTCTCTAATCTATGGAGAATTGATGATCTGTTAACAAACAATTAGTGTAGGGAAGATATCGTTTGAATCATTTGTGCTACAAATTACAGGTTACGCCAAATTGCCCTAAAGAAAATTACTACGCTAACGTTTTTCTATTTCTGTAGTGTGTATATTAATCGGCTGAGTGTTGCACTTCTAGAATGTAGGGAGGAGAAAGGTCATATTAGCATGAATCGGAATTAATAGATATTTCCAATAAAATATGAAATGGAAACCTGGAATTCAACAATTAAAAATACACGAGCATATTATTACATTATGACTGCAATAATCAGAATAAAGAATATGAATGGTAGTGGGACGCATGCACAAACCACGAAAATTTTATATTTTTGTCTAACTCAGAGGTGTATACTTCGCAACAAAGCGAGTGCGTGAGTGAGATCCGACCTCGTAAGCTAGTTTTGTCATTAGTCCCGTGAGTATAGCACATATTACAGCCGGGAGGTGACAGCATTCTTTCCTCGGTGGAACATAAGATCAAGGCCAACCTCCACGCTGAGCAATAGCGGGATTTCTACTCTAGTTATCTCCTCCAGCGGGGCAACTCCTCAGTCGGGATAACCTGTAAGCCCCCACCTAGTCTCTTGAGATATGTGATAATCTACTCTATGTAAAGGTGCAAGGTGGGAGAGAGGGAAAAGGAGGAGCAAGGAAATCGCGGGCAGTCTGCAGCCCTTTGGCTAGGGTACTCCTCTGGCATTTTCTTAGTATTGATCGCAAAACCATAGCAAACCACCAATCAGAGCAGCCGGTGACTAGAATTCTCCTAAAACAGCAGCTGAATTCGACTAAGCTATAGTTCTTTATTGACGGATTACTGCTTCTGGGCGCGCCAACTGCTAAGGTCATTATATCCCTAAGCGTAGTGCACGTTTCTCCCTCGGGGGTGGCGGTTTATTCCCGGGCTAGATGGTGAGATCCGGTGCCGACCTACCGTCGACTAGAGGGATTTTCCCCAACTAGATATCTGCCACCATCTGGCGTTGCCCCAGCCGAGACAAGCTCTGAGCTTCCGACCGGTCTCTCTGCGGGTGAGGTGATGTAGTGCATGTAAGTTTATGTAAGTAAGGGATGAGGTTAGGACAAGGAAGGGGAAGGAAAGATCGTGCACAGTCTATGGCCCGTTTGTTAGGGTACTGCTCCTGCATTCACCTCGAGTTAATTGTAGAAGCCATGGAAAACTTCCGATTAGAGCCAGTCAGTTGCTAGAATTCTCCAGACAGCAACTTAATTCGACCTATCTAGGCTCCGTCGGGACACGAAACTAGGAACCCCCCCGGTCAGAGGTACTGCAGCGACGTCAGTTGATGCCCTGAACCATCTCTTCCGGTGACTTAAATTTAGTGTCCAACAACGCGACAAAGTGTGAAGTCACTTTTGCTCGAAGTTCCCCTTTTTATGTTTTTTTCTGATGTAGTGGATTCATCACTTTACAGAGTACAGACAGTTACAGAGTACACTTCACACATGGTATAATATAACATGTTTAAATGATCGCAAATAAGGAGGAAGTCCTTTCTGGGATCCCATTCAACCATCTAGCAGTGCGAAATTGGATTCACTTTTTAGTTATTTGGAAACTTTTAATTTATACGAGTATAAATTAGATTAGTGGTGTAGGAGTTGTAAGATTGTACACGTAAGGTTCCGCGGCTCCAGTTCATGACTTCTTGGTTGTCCGGGAGACACCGCGTCGTTGGCTTTCTCCCTGCCCTGAGGAAACCTGCGACATGGCAGGCGAAAGGTGAAACGTCGGCCTCTCAGCCAACGACTCGGCGTCTCCCGGACAGCCAAGAAGTCAGTTGTAAGATTGGTTTAAGGTGGACGAAATTCTTTTAGTAGAGCTTCCCCGCTGCTTGTGGCGTCGTTTGGGCGCACTGCGCTGCGGGAGAGCGCGCCTGGTCGGAGGCCCGGAGAGTGCGGGAGAGTGGTATTTAGAGGCCGTTAACGTGGCGAGCGCGTGGAGGAACGCACTGCCGGCGCATCGTCCTTCGCGCAGCCGTGAGTGGGGGGGGAGGGAATCCTTCGGAATACTTTGCGTATCTGCAATTTCGTGGCCAGCAATGTTCACAGGTGTGATCCCAGAGCCTTTGATTTGCTCGTGTTTTACAGAATACTCTTCTAGTAACGATAAATTATGAAACAATGTTTAATTATTCAATTGAGTGTAAATTGATATGAAAATCAAAAGTTGAAAATTAAAAATGTATATGAAAATCAACAAATCATGTGTTATTGTTATATATGCGTAGAAATATATCCTTAATAGGAAAACTTATTAGGATAAATGAGTAGGATGATACTAAATCAGGTTCTTCGTTGTAATCGTGTAAGAACGTAGAGTATATCATACTACTTCCACCCTTCTTCTACAACTACATATTTATTACTTCTCAGTACGACATATTATGTTTTTGCACGTTTTTAATCAGTTTTTGGTGAATTAATTATTGAATTAGAATTTATAATAAAATACAGAACAACTCTGAAAAAAATAAAACACCCACGAATCAGAAAACTTGTTCATATATCAGACCCGAAGAAAATTATTATTCCTTATAGATCTGGGCCAGAATATTTTAAAGTAATTTCATATTTTTTCATTACCTATGATCAAACTTTCGTTATAAATTTACGGCTTAGGCTTTTTGAAGTGTTTTGAAAATATTTGATTATCAACATTTGTCCGTATTTCCAGAATATTTATTTGTCCATATTTTTCATATTTAAGCAAAACTCACATTTCTTTGCATATTTCAACATTTTATTTGCAATATGTTCCCTATTATGGCATTTAAAAATTATTTGTGGATTAATATTTTTTGTTTTATTGTAAATTAAAGTGAACAATTTGTTTAAAAATATGTGGATTTAATTCCACAATATTATTGCAAGGTTTGAAATGATATCCATTACTATTTTTGATGCTATGGATCAATTTAGCAAGTACGAAGCTATATTGTGATATGAAAATGCCAGTTTGATAATTGAATACTTAAATCAGTGTTTTATAACACCTCTTCATTAACGATCGATCGTAAGAATAGAATTTAAGCCACACAAAACTGTTCAGTCTATTTCAGGAATGATTAAATCTTTGTAGTTTTAAAATTAAGTTATTTTATAATTTCATTTATGTAACTTAAGACATTTAATTAATACATTTTTCCATATTTTATTTAGCCATGTTGTACTCGATGTTTTGAACACTTGTAGTTTATATTTATGTACACACTTAGGTACACATTATTCCATACACATCCCAGCCCTGGATATCACACTGTTTAAAAAACAGCATTTTTGACAAAATTTGAAAGAAAATTTGCGAAAGAGCGTCACGCGATCAATAAATCGTCTCTCTACTTCCCAGGCTTCAACCTTATTCCGTACGCGGGGCAACTCGCCTTTTTGCCCTCTCCTCTCGCGAGAGCGCGCCCTCTCCCATGGGGCTGCGCGGGGCCCGCGAGAGCGGCGCCGGGAATGTATGTAGCGGAAAGCGGGCATTTAATTCGGTAACGCGAGCGCCATACGCCCTCGATGATTATGTTATAACAGATCATTTCCCCCATATCCTACTTTTCCGTCGCCCATGTCTTCATTCCGCTCCGCACCCGCTCGGCCGCCACCGCCGTCGCCGACTCCATCTTTTTCCCCTCCGGCCAGCCGCCCGACCGCTTCGCCCCGTCCTGCACAGCCCCATACCGCCCCGCCCCTCCCCTCCCGCCACTCCCCTCCCCGTCACGCCTTCCCCTCCCCGCCACGCCCCCAGCCCTGCCTTTCTCTGCCCCGCCCCGCCCCGCCGCGCCCCGCCCCGCTCGCTCGCACGCCCCGCCCATCTGCTCCACCCCGCCTCGCACCGCCCCGCACGCCCTCTTCGCTCCGTCTCTCCCCGCCCTCCGGTCGTCCGCCGTCTGCCCGCCTCTCCGACAGTCCGACCCCGAGAGCAGCCCCCGTCTGCCACGCTCATCCCCAGCTCGCCACCGCTGCCACCCCCTTCCCCGCGTAGTTTTGCTCTACCCTGTCCCGACCAACACCACACCATCCAGATCTCTCCTCCCTTCCTGCCCCGCCCTCATCACCCGCCCTCGCCCCGCTCCACCCCCGCGCCACCGAAGCACTCGCCAATTTCCCCAGAGGTTTCCTCGTCCTCCATTCCACGACCTTCGTCGCTCCGTCTCGCTCTCTGGCGGCCGGCGCCCGGGGCGCGTAGTTCATCCCATCTCCGTCGCGCGCGCTGGCGTCGCGCCGTCCTTGTTCTCGGCGGGACTTCCCCCTCTCCGGCGCTGGCTGTTCGGCTGACTTCCCTCCTCGACATTATATTCCCGGTGCTTAACCAACCCTCGAGAGCGGGCGTCGTTCCTTTCTTGTTGCGTCTCTCAGTGGAGCGGATCAATTCTTTAATCGACATTGTTGTGCTTTGCTGGATTCACTTCGTATTCATTTGTGTCGCCGGCCGCTCTATCTGGAGGCGCGTTTCACTACTGTTGCGGGGAACTCCTGTCGAGAGTGACAAGTTTTCGAACTTCTAGACAACGGTGCAAGCCATTATCAGCTAAAGCTGTAACAGTAGGATTCTGTCGAACTGAGACATCGTACTACACGTCTCTTCCATTGGTTGTTATTACGTAAAAATATCGACGTAAAACAGCGCTTATAAATGTAAAATAATCATCCAATACGTTAAAATATGAAAAATGTTCCCAGAGAGAAAGAATTAATCCATGCAGTTCCGCAAAATTTCATTTCTGAAAGTGCTGAAAAGTACTTAAAAGGATTATCTATTTTCTTAAAAACTAATTTATTCCAACACAAGAAAGAATATGTATATCACTGAGTAATCTTTGCAGCATTAATAATAAGTACCTAATTTTTAAGAAAACAGTAGTGGTAAAAAGTTTACAAATTTATTTTTCAGATGCAAAATTCACGGATTCTAATGCACGACTTTACTAAAAATATTTTTAAAATTTTCGATGATTTTTACCCAAAAACGACTTATATACTTACGTTACTTTTGACTTGATCCATTCCGTTCGTCAAATTATCTTCTGGCTTAGGATCAAAACAAATTATGTCACAGCGCCTTTTAACTTTTTTGTTATCAATATTGTTATCATTTCTAATAGAAACAATTCAAATCATTACTCATGAATAATTTACAAAATGTAATACAAAAAAAAATGAAAAAAAGTGATTCTACAAATGGAATAATTCTGAAAAAACACTAATATTCTTCTCTATAACAGATTACATATAAATTATCATATTTTAACGTATTATTACATTAAATGAATGTAATAAACATACAAAGTTAAAACGTAGTATTACATTTCATCGCGCTTGCTTTGGTTTCTTTTCGTTCACAATGTGTGTAAAGTACTCTTATTGTAGCCAATTTTCTATGTGGTTATATTATCTAAATCTAAATATGTTTTATTAAAACTAATTATTCTCGCAATATATAGCTATATACAATAATAAAAGGTAGTTGCACCAAAAATGTTTAATTACGTCAGACGCGTAGTGAATTCTGTACGGTAAACAGAATTTAACATCGCTCCCGCTTTAGTGTTAATTAAAAATGTGTTAAGCTGGATATATGATAAATTATATACCTCAAATTGGAAATTTATCCAGGATAATATACATGCTAACTACATATTTTTATATTTCCTATCTCAGCGTTTATAATAAACGTTATTCTGAATTGTATGGCTAAACATACAGAGATTTAGGTGAAAGAGATCCGGAACTGCTAAATCGATGAACCGTATCCCTGACTGTTCTGCGAACTATGTGCAGAGAAACGAGTTTTCCTGGAACGTTTTCAATGCATCACTTGAACCGAATTCACCGAAAGCACGACAGAGGGCAATTCCAAAACAATACCACGTAACTGCCTGCGCCAACTATGTTTTGTATCCCTCTGCAAACTTTTCGAAAATCCCGATGCGTAGGAAAACCTTTATTGTTTTATCAAATGTCCATATGTTGTTTTTATTATTTAAACTATGCGTTCTAAGGCCATAAGACAAAAGTTTATAATATATCTGAGTAATATTTCAAAAGTACGTAATTTTTCTGCATTTTGATGATTGATTTTCAAAATAATAACACATGATTGCTTGAATCTATATATGAATTTCGGGCGAGAATTCAAAATGGTTCTTAAATTTTTAGCATCAATGTTTTTATTTGATATGTTTTCTTAAATAACGTAAAGTCATAAGGAAATGTAATGTTTTTGCTTATTATAAATCACAATAAATAATCTGAAATTTACGTACCATAAAAAAACTGTCGAGTACATCGTTTAAGAATGAATGACAAAATAGACTATTACTGAGAATACATTTTTTCCCTTACCGCTCTAAGTATGTATGTTATGGAGGTTGCCGATCTAGAGAAATCTGCCGATCTAGAGAATTTGTTTTAGATACTTTGAGACACAACAAGCAAGATAACTTCCTAAAATGTCTTGAAAAGTCGTGTTAATTTCTTCTTGATGTTTCATTAGTTCCTATTACTGAAATTAACAACAACTATATTCGAATTTCTTGAATATTTGTTGATTTCACTAAGAAGTAAATTGAATATATTAGAGTTGAACGTAACTAAAGTAGTTAATCTTGGAATTATATTGTACAAAATGTTTTAGAAACTTATTTCTGTTGAGGAATAGAGTTATCATTAGAGAAAGTAATTAAGAAGTTAAAAAAATTAAAATTAATATTTAGATAAGAACTTGGTACGGCGTATAGGAGAATTTTTTCGTTGATTGTAAAAGTGTTTTTGTACGCATGAGCTGAGACTGCAACATTGACTTCCTTCTTTCAGTTTCTTCAATATCCGTAAATGTAAGTGACGCACAACCCCAATACGATACCAATATTATGTAACATCCTTGACATAATCATTACATTTGTATTACTTTCCAGATCATCGATGCTCTTTTCCAAAACGGAACTGGCTCTGAGCACTGTTAGAACGGCCGAGGCGTCAAGAGAACAAGTTTCCGGGTTGCGCCGTGGCGTGATGAGATGCAACCCGCTGAACTGCTATGTACCACGGGCTTGCAGCAGAACGGTGCACAGACGGCAAAGACAGGCTTGAAAACAGATTGGGTAGCAATCAGCAGAAAATTTGTTTTCGTCTGGCTGCAATACATCGGGGACCCATGTGACATTTGTTACTGCAAACTCATCGTTCTAAAGAAATGTAAAAAGGTAATAATATCAGTTTCGAAAAATCTTTGATACATGCATTTTAAAAATCACCTAAAGAACTCGTGTTAATAGAAAATCAGCAAATTTTAGAAATAATACGTAGTATATAAATCAATTAGAATGTAGGTATTTTCCCCCCAAAATACCAGGCAACATATGTCTGCAGTATAATATAAAGAAAAAATGATTTTATCTTGTATTTATATTTTGTTGCATTGTGAAATGTTTGATCTGCTTTTGATAGACAGGCGAGTGTGTAGTTAAATTTGTGTAAACTTTCTGCATGTTTATTATTATGCTGTTAAATATGAGGCTCTTTTAAACTCAGTAAATGTTTTACTCTTTAGTGAATGTAACTCTGATAAACTTGTGTTTCCACGCACGGTGTCAAGCAGGGCCGGAGCTTCCTTTCCTGGAACCTGATGTGAGCGCAAGGCTGGGCGCGAGTTCGTGCGTGGGAGAAAGTGTGGCAGCGCACGCGGGCGAGAATGCGCGTCGGGTCACGGAAAGGGCGTGGGCGCCGTCCCTGACTCCGCCCAGCTGACCCGCGCCTCTCCGATCGCCACCTCTGCCATACGGTTGTTCAAGCCCCCCAAACCGGCGGAGACGGCTAAGGGCAAACAACTATTGCTACTGCAAGCGCTCTCACCGTGAGGGTACCAGGATTTCAGTCCCTGTTTGAAGGATTTTGACGCTAGCTAGAGAACTAGGTGGAATTCAGCCGCAGTCTGGAAAATACTTCTAGCAGTCGGCTGCTGTGATCGGTAGTTTTACGTGGGTTCTCCGATTAACGTAGCCTAGAAAACCAGTATCCAAAACCTAGCAAACGGTAGCCAAAGAGAACCCTATGAAACGGACCATGAACTGCGCGCGTTCGTTCCTTGCCATTCCTTGTCTCTTTCGTCAACCCTTACTTACACACACATTAGCTTACGTGCACAATAAACTATCAAACATTATTGGAAGACCAGTTTCGAAGTTTGTCACAACTTCCGCAAGCCGATAAGCGCGTTGTAGGTGCCGCCGGACCTCATTTACTAGCCGGGAGAGACACCTTCACCGCTGGAAAATAATATACACTATGCTTATAATACAAATGGCCATGGCAGTTGAAGTGCCGATAAACACAAAACAATCAATACTTCTTGTAATACAACGTTCCTCGCACACGCTGTCACAAGCTCACACCAGCCATTTCCACTTCCTCGATCGCTTGCCCCGACTCCTTCCCTAGCTGACCCCTTCTCTCTCCTCTCGCATCCCACATCATCTTCGCCATGTTAATTCCCTCGGCCCTCATGCCTCCAGACGTGCTCTCACCTCCACCTCACCACATTTGAGATTTTCTGTATCCCTCGCTCTCTGGTTTCTCCTCACCCCTTTGTCGTCTCCACTGGCCTCTCGTCCGCCGTTCCAGCGAGTCTTCGCCCCCATACTGGTCCCTTCTCACACTTCTTTCATTTGGATTCGTGTTCTGTCTTGGCCGAACACTTCAGGCGTTTGTGTACACCTCGGCTGTTTCGATCTGACTCACGTCCTGTTGATATTTCGTTAACCGTCAATGCTCACCGTCCACTCAGCGTTGACTTCCCTCACATGACATGAGATTTGCGTTCCACGGCTCATCGTTATTCCAATCGACACTTCCCTGTCCGTCTCTCTGATTAGACCCATCTATTCTCCCGTCTATCGTCCCTTCCTTCACAACTCTCCACTCCACTTCATCCCACTGATTCCCTTCCCCTCATTTACCACTTATACGATTGCTGTGTCATACTTTCCACATCCCCAGAAACACCTTCATCTTACAGCCATCCGAAGCGTTATTGCTCTTCTATCCGATACAGATCTACTGTTCTCACGGACCTTGAGCTATCAAATCCGCCACCCTAGTCACTTCTTCAGCACACAAACTCCCCCTCCTTCGCCTCCGTCATTCCTCAGATCTCCTCCACCGCCCGCTCTCTTTTCCACCAGCCGCCCTCTCCTCCGCCGGCGAGCGCTCCGGCGCTTGCGCAGTAGCTTCACCCCAGTCCTGCCCCCCTCGAAGCCACCAAACCTTTCGCGCAATGGTTGCACACCTCAGAGAGCCAGACCAAACGAAAAATATAGATTTTTGCTACACCACGACTTAGAGGATTTTTTTCTAACTTTAGCAATAGGATTTATCCACTTTTTCGTTACCAGAACCCAGCTATAAGAGTTTTTCCGGCAATATTTTGCCGTTTCTCCGGCGAAGGATAACTTAACGTTTTCTTCTTGAAGCGAGAAAGTGAAATGCACAGTAGTGGTTTTTATGTTTACTTTTGTTTATGCTGTGTCATTAATATATGCAGAGGCGTCCAGAAGGGGGGCAGCTGGGGCACCTTGCCCCAGGCTCCGACTTAATTGTGACCCCAATTTTTTTTCATTAAAAGAAATGAAAATTATATTATCTCTAAACCAAATTTAACGCTCGAAGTTATTTCTGATGCATGGAGAAATTAATTCTGTTCACGAACTGGGGAAGGAGGCAATTTTTTGTTTTAAATAAAGGGGCAGGGACCTTAGATCAACTACCTCAGGTCCCTGGTTTTCTCTAGGCGCTCATGGGTGTAGATAACGTATTTTTGTATTAATCTTTTTAGCTCATTTCGAAAGTGAGCCACGTGCGATGGATGTCTATTTCGACAGAGAAAGTGTAGAAAACAAGTCGTTAAAATCATTGTCAAAAGGTAATGTTATCATTATAGTTAAAGGTTTTCTCCGTTGGTGATTTATTGTTTTTGTGATAGTGTCCATAAGGATAACAAGTGAAAAAATATATAGTTTTATGCTATTGAATGCTGAATATTTGATAATTATTCAAGTAGAACAGATAATGAGAAATAGGTATTGATATAATTAATTTTCTCATGTATGATACAGTTGTGCAGAGTTCTTCGCTGTGCATGTTCTTGGAATATATAGCTTTACATTTCAATATTTCCTTAAATTGTAACATCTAGCTGCAGCTTCATTGCTGACACATTTTGGATAAAAGTTTAATACCGTTTTCAGATTTTGACGTTATGTACACTGTGATCAGCCATTTTCGTTTTGATATTTTTGACGTATTGTTTTTATCGTTGACACAAAAACCCTTAAATATCTGAAAACGTTTAAACGAAGCAACTCGTAAGACCGATATACACGGTACAGTTTTCGTGCAGATTCTCATACAGTTTCTGTACAGAAACTTCAAGATCCCAACTAGAAGTATAAAAGCCAAAAGTAGCGCATACATTGTCTGCACGTTTTCTGCATGAATCGCCCCAAGACGCCATAAGGGGATCTACCCGGTAACAACTAAATTGGGCCGACCGAGTACTTTCAGTGGCGGTATTTCTGTGCGTGCGTTGGGCTGTGTGATCTTTATTAAGTATCAATTAACCATTTGGAGCATAGAGAAGAAAAATAAGGAGGCAGAAATTGGGAAAATGAAGTTTATCACAATATATCGAATAATACAATCGCACCTTGACACACCTAACCACAAAATCGGCATGGTTGATTACCGTTAGTGAACGATTCTGCCGCTGGTGGCGCTGGAGTCAAACTGTATGCTTTCTACCCAAAAAAGTATGAGCATGTTCATAATTTTTTCATACAGAAAGCGCAAAGTCTGGATTGCATGAAGAATCTGCACGAAAAATGTACCGCATTTTTACATTTTGGCCTGGTTTTCGAGGTCTGGAATCACCGTGCGCCGCCGCCGCGTCTGTATTTATAATGCAACAAGTGGGACGGCTTGAGAGCGCGGATGGAGCGGCGAGGAGACTCCGGGAGGCTGTCGCGGCGCCGCGCTCTCCAGCGTCCGCCTGGGCACGCCCGCGCACGCCCGCGCACGCCCGCGCACGCCCGCGCACGCCCGCGCACGTTGGGACACGTTCGCGCACGCGGCGTGCTGTACCACGGGCGTGCTTCCGATCCGAGCACTAGGGTTGCCAACTGTCCTACGCCCGTGCACGCCCTCGCACGTTGGGACACGTTCGGGCACGCGGTGCGCTGTACCACCGGCGTGCTTCCGACCCGAGCACTAGGGTTGCCAACCGTCCTCCATTGACGTTAAATGTCCTTTCGCCCTCCTTGGTATTTTAAATGTTCTCCTTGTAAATGCTGAACATTTTTCGTTGATTTTATCACATGACTAACATCTGAAACATTGTATCGTTTATTCTTTAATTTAGAGTAGAAAACGTGAATATTATTTTTATGAATGCTGATACAAACACATGACACACACATGCTTAATAGTATCTCCGTCTAGCGACCTAAAAATAAAAAAGAGACGCTCAGAACAACTTTATCTGCATTTTGTGAACGAATCTTTTCACTGAATCGCAAATGGAGAGAAGAAATAAAATAGATCTGGTATTAGTATAAATTATATGTTTATAAAAAGAAATGTGTTGGTACGTTTTATTGTGCTTATCCACTGTCCTTCCTTTTACATGAACATTGTTGGCAACCCTACCGAGGTCGCTTCTCAGCGCGTCTGAGATGCGACGCTTGGTCTAACAGACGGAACGTTCGCATCCTCCTTTGGATTCCACCGGCTGTGACAGCCCAGAGTTACAATTGTTTGCCTCTTGTAGTGTCTGTGACAGGGAATACTAGGGTTTGAGACTCAAATGTATAGTAGCAAATGTATAGTAGTCACGTAGCATGATGCTCAACTGATGCTACGTGATCCATATTGTAGCTAGGATTCCTAGCTTGCACTTGAAGTGATGGCGCTGCATTAAAGGAAAAATTAATACAGTAAACCCTCGGTAACACGACTTCCAAAGGACTGAAATTATGGATGTACTTGTTATAAATGTTCGTGTTATCCGATTTTTATATACATCCTCTTTATTACGTTTTTTGACGGGACCTAAATTTTGTTCGTTTGCCGACGAATTCGTGTTAAGCGAGTTTGTGCTAACGGAGGATCACTGAACAATTTGCACATCTTGTTCATCAGAGTTTAATCGTGCTTGTGCAACAAGGGCTGGTGTGATTTAACTGTCACCGATACGGAAGACATGGCGTCTCCACATTCAGGAAAAGACGAGGGAAAGTTCCAGCTTGTTGTCGCGCCGCTGCCCATAGACATAGAGGAGTATTTGATGTCAATGTTTAAGCGGATGCGCAGGGCAAGGTTGTTTCACTACTGTCCAGTTTTATCATTCCAAATATGGGTATAGTAGATAAAATCGTCGTCACTATGTTTACGTCGTCGTACATTTACTTGTGTTTATTCTTTTATTCTCCGTAGCATTTTCCATAGACACAGAGCAGCTAGTTTTCCTTATCGGTTTGCGTTAGTAGTGAGTATAGTTGGTATCTACGTACCATTTTTTTCTACACATTTATACATTTCTTGATATTTCTCGGATCACGTTGTGAATAAATGTCATAAGTAGGCAAAGAGGGCAAGAAACATTCGTTTCTGTTTTTAGGATAATGTATAACAATTATTTAATGTCATTGGCTAACGAAAACTTTCAAACCTTCTCCAGAAAACTTATTTTTTTATTGTATCACCGCTGTATCTCTTTGAAAGGCTCATATAAAGGTTCAAGGCAACAAAGATGCAATAAATGACAACTTAATCGATTAAAAAATGTGTGTCCTGTTAATTATCACCATGGATGTAAAACAAACTACTCTGCGGTTCCCCCAAATTTATGACGCTCAGTATTATTCTGTAGGTTATTGTTATTACTAGCACTGGAAACAGCTCGAAGGTTCTTCCACATTTCAATTTAGTCCCATTGAAATCCTAGTCGCCCACAGTACCTTCTAACCACAAGCCGCTCTCACTTTTCTCTCGAGCCTTGCAACGCGCCCACATGTAGTTCCCTCGTTTGCTTCTCCGCTACATTTTCCGACACTGACTGCTATTCTTCCGTCGGTGCGTTTACTCTCACTCTTTCTGTCTCTCCCTGCCGCTCCTTCTCTCTCTCTCTCTCTCTCGGCAAGAAGCAGCATAGGACTCGGTGAAGCCCCCTCGGCAACGGGGCGGAGGAGAAGCAGCGGGGGCAGCGGGGGCGGGGACCAGGCAAGCAGATCGATATCAGGACGCGCGCACACACGGCGTCGCTGCGCCAGCCAGCCATCCCCGCCCACGCTACCCCTGCCGCCCCCGCCCCCCTCGCCGCTCCCGCTACCCCCGCCACCCTCGCCACCCCCGCCGCCCCCGCCTCCCTCGCCGCCCCTGACGCCTCCACCGACCCGCTTTCCCCGCCCCGGCGTCCTCGTCACCCCCGCCGCTCCCGCCGGCATCCCTGCGCGCCTCTCGGCCCGGGTCGCCGTCCAACACAGTGGCTGCCCAAATGAAAGCCCCGCGTTTTGTGCGCGCGGGGTTATCGTGCTACTAAGCGAAAGGTTTTACCCAATCATATTGATGTTACTACGTTTCTTATACGTTCCTTTTTTTCAAACTATTACTACGCGCGCGGCAGGGGAGGCTTTTGTCCGAGAAATACCTCTTTCAAATGAATTAAATTTCCAATTATGTACGTACTAAACCTTCTTAGCAAGATGAAAAATAAACACCAACAGATTTCTCTCCACTATCCTAAATAAATGTTTGCCAGCTTACACAGTTACTATATACATGATGTTAATTATATTTATTCTTATATAGACCGGAATTGATCCGAACAGATATTTGATCTTGGCCAATATATATATATATATATATATATATATATATATATATATATATATATATATATCAGTTTATTCTTTTTTCGCGTTTTTATATTCGTAATTATTTTTAATTATGTATTTGAACTGTTATACTATTTGTATTTTTTATAATAATTGAGTATATTGAATATAAAGTTTTATAAAATTAATAAGGAAGTTAATTAAACATTTATTCACAATTACTTAAAAATCATTGAGAGCGAACTTCATGTAATGATCATAAATATCACATTAGGCAAGTGAACCTTTTTTAACTCAAAGAATGTCTTACATGGTTTCCATACTAATGTTCCTTTTTTGCAGAATTTAATAACTTAAATGAACATTGCAAGACACTGTGTTATTTTTTTAAACCTCTTTAAAGAGTAGGAAAAGAACTTGGGGAAAGAACACTTTTTTGTGGTATTTCTAATGAATTAGTTCGATACATTGAATCACAAGTCAAAATTCCTGCCGCCGTCGGTTCTCGAACCTAGAACCTTCCGGTCAGAGGCACTGCAGTGACATCAGTTGATGCATTGAGCTTCCTCTCCCGGTCATAATTAATTCCTGATTTCTTACATAATTACATTATATGTTAATGTATTTGAATAATTATAAACATTAATTTTACTAGTACTAGTGCACTAGTAATGTAATTTACTAGTTTCCGGACGGAAGTATCACAAGCGCCATAAAGTGGATAAACTTGTATAAAAAGGAAACATCCCTAAACAGGTAATTTTTTTTCTGTAGCGATCAATTCCGGCTTAGACAGACTTTACTGCAGTGTTGTCAAGGTCCATGCCACGAGCGGGAGTCATTGGCACGAGTGCCACGACGAAATCGCCCCTCCACGCAGTTCATTACCCCGCCACCAGACCACGCCATCCCTATTGTAAAACGGCGGGGTTACTAATAGTTCCCTTTCCCGACGCTAATTGCCCAGAGTAGCTCGTAGCATGCTACGGTACCAAGACGCGTGTCACCGCCGCCAGTAGAAGACCTTGACACCACTGCTTTACCGTATGTGCTTAGGAGCGTGGCGAGGTTTGGACCTCCGAGCGATGGCTCCCCTCGGTTACCGTGCGAAGTCCTGTAGCATTCACCGGCCTCCGCCGGAGCTCGCGAGACAAGCGGATGCCGCGCGCTCTCAATTATCGCAGTTAGCGCGCAACCCGAGATGAACCCCGCTTCCTGCCCCTCCCTCCAGCCCTCGCCGCCCGCGGCGAAAGCGGAACGCGGTGCCGAGCATCACGAGCGAGGGGGGAGAGGGGAGAGGGGAGAGAGGGGAGAGTGGAGAGAGGGGAGAGTGGAGAGAGGGGAGAGTGGAGAGAGGGGAGAGTGGAGAGAGGGGAGAGTGGAGAGTGGAGAGAGGGGAGAGTGGAGAGAGGGGGAGAGTGGAGAGAGGGGAGAGTGGAGAGAGGGGAGAGTGGAGAGAGGGGAGAGTGGAGAGAGGGGAGAGTGGAGAGAGGGGAGAGTGGAGAGAGGGGAGAGGGGAGAGTGGAGAGAGGGGAGAGTGGAGAGAGGCGAAAGTGGAGAGAGGGGAGAGACGGGAGAGTGGAGAGTGGAGAGAGGGGAGAGAGGGTGAGTGGAGAGAGGGGATATAGTGGAAAGAGTGAAGCGAGGGTGAGAGAGTTACGAAGGGCTGCAGCAGGCGAGGCGAATAAATACTCCTACATCGACATTTTCGGCCAAGAGGGCGGTCTGGTTATACGTGTGTCTGGAAAGTGAGATTTCATTCCGCAGAGGTCGGGAGGAAAAATGATTGAGGGTTAACGTTTACGAGGATGGTAATTCCGGTTTTAGCTTTGCGATTTTCCATCGTAGCTGTTTGTCATTGCGATCGGGAATCTAGTTCGAGTAAAATATTTACGAGGATAATGGCTACATTGATTTAGATTCTTGCCAAATGTGAAAGGCGCTTTGTCATAAGTTTTCTGCTTGCAGAAGTTGAATGTTCAGAGGATATTCACGAATGCGTTTTTGAAAATATTTCGAGGGGTCAGTAGTAGCAAAAGCTACTTATGAACAGAAACAAACATTAAAAACGCTAATGAAACAATCTTTTGTTTTCTATCGAGTCTGACTACAGCCCAATTTGAGATTTGGCGTAACATTGCGTACATGGAGAAATTTCAGTGTATTTGAGATAATGGGGGAAGGAAATATGGGAATGGGGGATTAGACTAGCATGAGGTCCTGGGAATGGAAATGCGGAAATGGGAATGGGAATGGAAATGCGTTGGGAAAGGAAGGATCTCTCGCGAACTGTGACCCATTGTTATAGGCAGAGCTCGGGAATATGTCTGGTATTGGTAGGAGGACGCCACGGAAACGATGATTCAGACCACGTCGTACAGAATTCTTATCCAGACAGTGACCGACCTCGACAGAGCAGCTCTGCTGGGGTTGAATATACAAGATTTCAGTAGCGAACTAACAACTATACTCCATTATGCTATTCTCAATTCTTGCTATTTGTATTTGACATTAAAATACTATTTGATAGTGGAAAGAGCAGCCCCTATAATGGATCATGGGCAGCGTACTAGCTATCCGTTGTGTGGTCTCGCGTTCAATTCCCGGTAGAAGTAAAAATAGAGGTGTTGATAAACAAAAGCTGTAGCTTTCCTTTAAAATCGTCCCAGTTTCTGTAGATGTGTGACGAAGAATCTCAGGCAGGCGGGTCTTCCTAGTTCTAGTGAAGGGAATATGTCAAGTTCCCACATGTCGTTCTCACTCCCAAACTTGGAAATTTAACTAGGACCAGACATGGGGGGCACAGTTGGCTCGCCGGCAAACTCCGACTATCGACCCAAAATGCCAAGTACATACATAATAACATTATAAATGTATCAGTTTGTTCCTTTTTGGGATTTATATTCATAGTTTATCTGAAGCCCGACTAGGTGACTCGTTGGTTAGCGTGCGCTCTTTCCACGGCGCAACCCCAGGTTCGATTCCCTGCCGGGTAAATTATAACTGTGTGCTTTCCTTACAGATGTCCTAGTATTTATTGCTGTGGGACGATGAGAAAGCTCACCCTAAGATTGTATATACGGTGAAGAGAAGTCTTCGTGCTAACCACACAAACCCCTTATGCCTTGGCTGAGAGGTTCTGTCACTCCAGGTATCTCCCCCAACTGAGCATCGACCCAGTCGAAATACCTCTAAGCTTCCGACTGGTCTCCCGCCATGCATGATAGTGTAGTGCACGTAAGGGGAGAGAGCAACCAGAGGAAGGGAAGATCGGGCGCGGTCCGTGGCTCCTTTGTTAGGAATCTTCTCCGGCATACGTCTGCTGTTGATTCTAGAAACCACGGAAAACGGATAAGAGTTGCTGGTCGCTAGAATTCTCCTTCAGATAGCGACTGAATTCGCCATAGCTACATAGCTAGTTGCCCGACAAGTCAGCGTCACTGGTCTGCGTGCTCGCTTTCGATGACGGTATCCCGGGTTCTATTCCCGGTCGGCGTAGATTATAATGTGGACTTCTCTTGCAATGTTCCAGTATCTGTTGCTAAGTGACTATACGAAAACAACACTTCTTAGATTCAGAGGACCAGAACATGGCCTAGGAATGTCGATGTGCTAACCACACGTAACCCTTAATCCAGTGTTGTCAAGGTCGTTGCCACGAACAGGAGTCCATGGCACGAGTGCCACGACGAAATCGCATCTCCACGCAGTTCATAACCCCGCCGCAAGAGACATCGCCATCCCTATTGTAAACCGGCGGGGTTACTAATAGTTTCCTCTCCCGACGTTAGTGGCTCAGAGAAGCTCGTGGCATGGCACGGTGCCGCGAGGCGTGCCATTGCTATCAGTAGCAGATCATGACACCACTGCCTTAACCCGGGGCCACTGATAGGCCTTGGCCCCGTCAGGAGCTGCTGTGCCAGCTGTAGTGTCAATAATCCGCCACGGACGGGGGCTCAAATTTAAGGACCTCCTGGTCAGATCCGTTACAGAGATGGGCGACAATGCGGGCTCTGGTGTGACCTCATTGTCAGCCGGTCTAATCCACAGAGTATTACCAGTCGAGTTGGTTGCTCTTGACCATTACATCAACACACCAACCAAAAAAGTATTTTCCAATCATCTTCACCTCGTTCTAATTCACTTTGTTTCGGTAAATCAAAATCAAATTGCCATATATGTTCACGAAATCGAAAGATAATGCTCCGACAACTATGAATTTTCAGTAAATACAGAAAATTGAATTAATGAAGAAGATTATACTATTTAAAGTATAAACGACTAAGCTAGTACTAAACTACTAAGTTAACATAGTATTAAAGTAATAAGTTAAAACAAATATAAAAGAAAAATTACATTCAATATTGAAAAAAATCAGTTACTGCATCTCACATGGATGGAAGTTTCAAACCTTACAGAGTGTGGCAATCATCTTAAAATATTGTAAAAATTGAATTCTAAAACACTTAGAAAACATTCATGTTGAACTGGAAGAATAATTATTTGAAAAAAAGAGATAATCATTAAATGAATAAAATACGCAAACCGTGTCCAGTTACTTCGCCTAGTTCTAAATATTGATTATTTGACGCTACCTTTTTGAGTGAAAAGTATGTGAAAAAGTGAAATGTTTAATACTTCAAACACTCAATATCACGAAAAAAATTGTTGGAAATTACATTTAAGATATTATAGTTATTCACACTCATTAGTTTTGTAAATGGCGAGATTTTAAACGATTTGCTCTCAATACAGCTTGGAAGTGGATCGCTTATATATTTTATTGCGTTATAAGCGTATCGGGCGGAATGTCATTACGTTTCAACAATCCAGTTCCAAGAATGCTTGGGTATAAATTAATATTTTCATCATCATGTGCATCATTTTTCATTTTATCCTTGTAATAATTTACCTGTTTGCAAACTGCATACCCTCACATTTTTAAACAAATTTGTAGACATAATACAAAACATAAAATATTGAAATAACGTTATTACGGATGTATTTATGCGTATGTACCACTATTTATGGATGTAATAACAGTTTAATATTGAAATTCGACCAGTTAAAATATTTTTTTAAATTTCAACACGCCATTTGAAACCTTTAATAATACGTTTAATAATAAAATGTATATATTTTAATTTATTTAATATCAATGTATTAATAAAATACTGACAATCAACGATCTCAGTTACCGATTGTATCTCGTCTAACTGGCCCCACTGTTGATTTGTTACGCGAAGGACTGTAATTGGCAGTAGATTTTGAGAGTAGCCGGTTTTTTGTTATTTCAACACGCCATTTAAAACGTCTAATAATAGTTTAATAATAAAATTATTATATTTTAATTTTTTAATATCAATGTATTAATAAAATACTGACTGTCATGATCCCAGTTTCCGATTGTATCTCGTCTGACTCCACTGTTGATTTGTTACGCGAAGGACTGTAATTCGCAGTAGATTTTGAGAGTAGCCGAATTTTTTGTTATTTCAACACGCCATTTATAAGTCTAATAATACGTTTAATAATAAAATTAATATATTTTAATTTATTAATATCAATGTATTAATAAAATACTGACTGTCATGATCCCAGTTACCGATTGTATCTCGTCTAACTGGCCCCACTGTTGATTTGTTACGCGAAGGACTGTAATTGGCAGTAGATTTTGAGAGTAGCCGGTTTTTTGTTATTTCAACACGCCATTTAAAACGTCTAATAAATAATACGTTTAATAATAAAATTAATATATTTTAATTTATTTAATATCAATGTATTAATAAAATACTGACAATCAACGATCCCAGTTTCCGATTGTATCTCGTCTGACTCCACTGTTGATTTGTTACGCGAAGGACTGTAATTGGCAGTAGATTTTGAGAGCAGCCGAGTGGATCCCTCCAAAAGCCGCGTAATTCCCTGGCGAGTGCCGCGCCGCCGCGGCGCGTGCCGCGCGATTCGCTCACCTGGCGGAGCGCTGCGCTCCCCTGCCCACGAATTGCCGCCAACTCGTGATCCTTGGCTCGCGGTTAATTAAATAGACTTTGTTCCCGTTGTGGTGATGACGTTACGCAGCGAGAGCAAACGGGGAATCTGAAACAGTGTTGGATTGACATGAGGACGAAGGGAGAGATTCACGAGTTTTAGAAGCCAATTTTAAGAGATAATGGTGCAGTTTGAAGTGAATTTATAAATACATGGTATTGTTAATCTAAAGTACATATTGATATATATATATATATATATATATATATATATATATAAGGAAGGTTCGGTACTATCAGAACAATCTTAAAGTGTGATCGCGATCGTATTCAGTTCTTCAAAGCTTCAATTGGTCCATTTGTGTCTCCTCTGTTCAGCAGATGTCATAGGGGGTGCATCTCCACGAAGTGAAGCTCGCATTTGTTTGCCGGTTGCTCGGAGTTGGTTGCTCGGAGTCGTTCACAAATAAATTTATTAACGAACTATTCGTCAGTTACAGTGCAAACATGTTTCGAAGATTACTTCTTTTTCTCCCTTTATATTACTATGATTGAAAAAAGTTACTTCTGGATTCAGATCGTAACTTTTCTAGCCTACATTGTATTTGTATGACCATAGAGAAAGGTTTTCAAGCTTCTCTCAACTTTGACTATGTCTCACGAGGACCGTAGCCGGCTCGGTGGTATTACGGGTGCGGTGCTATGATAGTAAGCGTGTAGGACTGTTGTTCCCAAGTTTGCGAGTTCAAACCCGGTCAAAGCCATGGAAATTTTAAGGCGAAAAACATCGTAAGCCTGCCTTCGGAGGGGAAGTAAAGCCTGCTGTCCCATATTGTACATTTACCGCCTGTGGAAGATCCTCACGCCTAAAGAAGCCTCTGAGTTAAATTCAAAATTGTCTCTTTCTCCGTTAGATGGTAAAACGAGCGCAGTAAAATTTCTATGGTCAGACGGAAGAGTGGGCCTGATGGCGTAAGATAACTATATAACAGACAACAAGCTTTGGGATGAATTGACTATTTCATATACTGTCAACTTCTGTGATCACTACAGAGTACGGAGGGAAGCGCATTTTATATCCCAAATAGTGGCGGTGTTCCTCCTCCATTGAAACGTGAGATCCATCGCAAAGTCGATTTGCCGAAATTTCCCTCTTCAGGTATCTCTCTTCAAGCAAGGTACCGCCTCAGCCAGAACTAGTTCTAAGTTTCCGACTGATCTCCTACCATTTGTGATAATTTAGTACGTTCATGTTTAAAGGAAGGAGATGGGCTGATACTTGGCCCTTTGTGACTGTATGGCTCCAGTACGCGCGTAATATTGATCGGTAAGCTACCACCAAAGCCATCAGTCTCTAGAATTCTCGTCAAGACAGTGGCTGAATTAGATCTTGCTATGTAGCTAGTGTCGAAAATCGATAGTCGGACTACCAATCTCAGAACCTGCCGGTCAGTGGCGCTGCAGATGGAAAGGCAATACTGCCACTGGTCCAATGCAGTTATCGGGAGATAAGACAGAAGAACTAGTGATTTACCCTTGAGACATTGTATCTTCACTACTGCGATGTAATATATTTATTGTTTACAATTGAATCATTTTAATTACACCAAAGGATTTTTTTGAGATTGTATCCTCACAGATCCATCCAATTATGAAATAACAGCTTACCGAGCACACACGTGATACGTCTTGGGACCGGCCGAAGCCAGGGAGCACAAACGCCAGGGGAACATCGCCCACTCGCTCGGCGAGGCCACTGTGAACAGGGGTGGGTCGTGCGGGGCGGGAAGGGGGGATGGCGCGCGACACGGGAGCTTAGGGCCCCGGGCGGCGCGGGACACGAGCGGGGGTGGGGGTGCAGGTTGACAGATGGACACCGCGCCGCCGCACCTGGCAGTCCCCGCCCCGCCCCGCCCGTACCCGCCCCTGGCGTCGACGGAGCCGCGACGCTGCAATGTCGTTACCGCTGTAATTAGCGCGATTGGATACACGCGCCGCGTCTGCCCCCCGCTGCTCCGCGTCGCTCCGCGCGGCGTTCGCGGCCCCGCTGCCCGCCCACCCGCCCCCTGGCCCACGGTGTGCAGCCTTGGCTGTTCTTTTCTACTTACTCGCCCTTTTTATTAATAAAATCCCGGTAGTCTATACATGGCATCCCACGTTGAAGGGTTAACACTGGAATACACTGGAAACTAGTGGTGCTACAGAATGGCATAGACATTACCGTATTCGTTTTCTATTTTCTTTGGTCTCGGCTAGCTATTCGAGTTGACACATTCTCTTGCCAGCTGCCATCTATTGTCGCCCGAAGTACATTTCTTTGACATTTTCTTGAATTTTCGGTTTCCTAATGGTAGAACGGAAATATTAATTTTAGAATATTAAAGAACAGTCAAACGTCGATCTAAATGCCAAATTTTCTTTGAAAAATTTGGAGTCGTATTTATGCGCAACTGTAAATGCGAAATTTGAAGCTCTTTTTCACAGACAATTTTGGAGTTTTCGAAAAACATCATTAGAACTCTTTTGAAGAACATAAACTCACAAATTCAATACTGTTTCCAAATTGCTGGAAATGTGCATATTAACGGTGTGAGAGAAAAAATTACATTGTGTAATTTTTGAAAAAAACGAAAAAAATACCCCAAATTGAACTTTATGTCATATTAAAGAGTTCAATGAGTTCGAAAAGTTTGAAGAAAAATACGTTAATACACAGGTGGGGTGCCACAGCACCTCAGTCAAAAAAGTAATAATTTAAAAGATTACTCCTTGAAATAAGAACAGGAAATACAATTACATTAATTTTATTTCCTTACTCATTTTCAACTGGAAATTAATAGAGAAAACCGAAAGGTCTACTCAATACATGTCTGACACAGATCTTTCTTTTGTTCAGCACAAACAGGGATTTTACAATTGCCACAAAAATATTTTGTTTTCTATTCTTTATTCTTTGGACATACACCGCACCTAGACGGTTTTGACAGTTCTTTTCTTAGATCTGTAGTGATTTTAGGCAATGTTTGAATTCTAAATTTCACACTCCTTAATACACAAATGGAGTGTTACAGTACCCCAAATAATGCAAAACACATAAAGTAGTAAAGATTTACAATACGTGAACGGGAGCAAAGATAACACTCAAATGAGAATACACGGAGTGTTCCAAAATAAGCCTAACCAGAGCGGGACTAGCGTCAATTCAAAGTAATTCTGGAGTGCCCGGTACCCTTCTGTGTATTGCAGGATTAAACACTACCAATGTTTGGTAGTATCTATAACTTACTGTTTCTGAAAACCAATACACTTCTTTTTATTAATACTGAAAGAGCAATTATTTCATGTCTGCCTGCAATATCTGTTCCATTCATATCATAAATACTTAATGCTTCAACTACCAAGGGGTTTTGCATCCTAATGTCAAGGGGTCAACAAACGTACCTTATTCAATATAGTATTAATAGTTTTACAGTCTATGCTGTAATGTTTTGGTTTGTCATATCAAACATCAACTTGATTTTTTACGTATTTTCGACAAATTGAATAATATTGTAGGTTCTGTAACATAAATTCGATGAGTAATCCACAACAGAACACTCACAAACTTCTCTGGTTTATTTAACCTAAAAATTACGATTACAGGATGCCAAGATAATTTAGGAAAAACGGATCCTAATAAAACCACAAGTCAAAAAATTAGTTTTTTCGAATGTGATTTTTCGGGTCGTTAACAAAAAAACCTCATAAGATATTGAAATTGTAAACAAATTAAAACAAATTATTTAAAAAATGATAAAATATGGATTGGGTAACTGAGTTACCTCTCTCGGTGGTCGAAGAGTAAAATTGAAGTTTGTTTTATATGACTTCTGACTGAAAGTCATCGTTACAAGAACGATTTTCAGAGCAAGGTAGTAAACAAAGATTTTCATTGCAAGGTAGACGCCAGCGTGGTTGAATACCGTCGTCAACCACAGAGAATTGAACCCATTCATTTGACCGAATATATCATTCACTTCCTATTCCACTTTTCTTCTTCTTCTCTCCAACGCCCACACATAATTCACATTCACGATAACGATCACGCCATTATGAACGCTTTCACGAAGTGTTGCTTGTGACACCGTCGCTACTCATCTCTTCTCACAGCGCAGGTGTTTGTGCTAGTGCCACGCGTAGTGTTGACTACCGTCGTGCGGTTGACCGCAAGCTTCTCTTGTGACCGTCCGCTTCCGCTTGCACTTTCTCTGCACATGACCAGCAAAGACGTACCCCAAAATGACTGGAATAGCGCTGCGGTTTGCGGAGCTTATGTAGTACGCATTTCTCCCACTTGATGAGGCGTAGCGCAACTCGTCTCGAGTTTAGTGCAGTCACTGTTGTTGTTTAGAAAGCCATTGTTCTTTCACAGTAATTGTTTTATAAATCAGTTTCGCTTGCTCCCCTTTTCTTGCCATGGCTGATTTAAGTGAATAGCAAATTGCTTTAGAACTTTACCTCCTGCTTGGGATACATGCAGCAGAAACTGATGTTATGTTAAAAACAGTTTACAAGAACAGTGCTATGGGAAAAAATGATAGGGTACAAATTATTTTCTCTTTTCAAGAAGGTCATTTGATGACAAACCTTGTTCTGGACGTCCGTCAACCTCCAGAATTGATGAAAATGTCGAAAACGTTTAAAAATCGTTCGTGAAGACCGACAACGGGCCACTGAGGACATTAGTAAGTTATCTGGAATCGTATGAAGCTCCATGCAGCAAATGTTATCACAAGATTTTGGAATGAGAAGGGTGACACCAAAATTTCGGATCCTGAATCAACTGGGCATGCATACATCAGTGCGTCAGTTTTTACGAAAAAAACAAGACTCCCGTGGCCCTGGCACCTTATTTAACTAACCTACGACACTGTTATTTCTTCTGGTTTCCACGAATGAAGAGAAACATGGAAGGGAAACGTTTTGACGTCGTGGAAACGGTAAACAAGAAAACGGGGCAGGAGCTATCAACCATTACAATGAACGAGTTTGAAAATCCAGGAATGTAATCGCAGATAGGAGAAATGCATTTAATGTAATGGAGAATACTTTGAAGGTGATTAGGTTGTTTCGTAAAAAAACATGGCTTTAAAAAAATAATTCGGGTTACTTTTGGGTACCCCCGCCTAACACCCCCCCCCCCGAAGTGCTTGGTGTATCCTCCGGACGACCTATCACCCGCTTTGATTCGTTACCCCCCTTTGCTCCCTCCCCCTAGCGCCGGAACTTTCGCTATCCACCCACTGGCGTATGTGTGCGTTCCACTTTCAATTCCTCTCTCTCTCTCTCCCTCTGTCTCTCTCTGTCTCTGTATCACAACCTTTCGGAAAACGCCCACTGAAATGGCCGCTCACGCGAAGGGTGATGAAAATGTAGCTTGACCTCTGTGGCATCCTATGCAATGATGCATAGGATGCCACAGTACGATCCGCTGCTACGCGCGCCACCAGCCCCTGACGGTACCGGCAATCGGCTCTACGGGCTCCAGCGATCGTACAGCCGAGCGACGGTCGGCATACCTACCCGTCACGGGCGGGTGAACAGGGCCTACCGCCCGGCAACCCCTCCGCTTCAAGGGAGGGGCAAGCGGCAGCCGCGTCTTAGCGGTGGCGCGGCGCTATAAAAGAGGCGCCGTCCCAGGCAGCACGAGTTGGAGCCTGGAGTTGGAGTTATCGCCACCTGCATTAGCCTGCACACGAGTATACGACGAAGACGCTACGCATCAGGATTGGGACATCGGAATTTCGGAAGACTACACTACGACGACTGGACTTCTACGCCTACTGGAGAACGAGACCTGGCTTGTATTCAGATTGAGATTTGGGAATTTGGAATAATAAATTGTTGTACTAAGCAAAGTTTTTAATTTTTCTCTTTTTAGTATACAACATCCTCAGACTCACCCAATTCACTGGTACCGAAGTAGCTATTTGGCTGTCCGGGAGACGCCGCGCCGCTTCCTAGGCATGGTGACAACGTTTCGGCCCCCATTTCGGCGTCTCCCGGAGAGCCAACTAGCTACTGAATCCGGCCGCGGAAGCGTACGCTGTCATTTAACCAACTTCTAAGAGGAGGAAACATTTAAACGCACTCGCGAGGGGTATTCAACAATGCGAGTTTGGCGATAATAGACTGTTGAATGAGAACGGACGCAAGGCAGCTTACGTGTTTCTACTGTAGGGGTTGTCCAAACGATCTACAAACACTAAGCAGTCTCTTGAGGGGTTTCAGTAAGAAGGTAATGTGATGGACATGTGATGTAGTCAACACACTGATGACTTCGCCATTTATGTGGACACTCCTGGCAGTACGAGTTCCTCTTTTGACGCTAAGGGCAGTAAAGTCGATTGACGTTCAGTGCTATCGCTGCGATCTCTCAGTCGCCTTCGCGTCTTCTTATCGCCGAGAGGGGAAATCTCAGCTGCCGCAGGGTGGGGGAAGCCTCCAGACGTCACCAAAGGTACGTCCGCCATAATGTTTTCTTTTGTGAGCGGCATTGCTGAAATGAAGAAGCCGCGGTGGCTCAGTGGTACGGCGCTGGCTTCCTAACCTGAAGGACACAGGTTTGGCTTGTTATGTGGTGCTTTCCATTCAAGGCGGCTCTGGGGTCGAGTCAGCCTCCTTTCCAAGTGAGTACCAGGATCTTTCCTGGGGGGAAAGGCGGCCGGAGCGTTGTGCTCGCCACACAACCTCCTCCTTGTGCCGACGGCGACGAATAAGTGGAGCCCTACCTTCACCTCCCCTGTGGGCCACATCGGCCTGTGTGCAATTGCACAAGGATACATTTATCTTTACAGCTGTAATGAGGAAGATGTCATGGTTCTTTACGAGTCAATTCACATTTCATTACACTTAACTGTCCTACGTGTAGGCTCACCTGCATGCTATGATCGCAGTTTACTCGCTGATTTACCTACGCGTCCCCTCGTGCGTTGTTTTTTCCTGTTAATTCTTTTGTTTTCTTTCATTTATTCTGTCAGCCCCCTTCCACCGTTCGCGTAGCTCACGGTTCCATATCTGCTCATTTGCTTTATCGCACGCGTGCCTTCCTTTCCGTTCGTGAGTAGGAGATTCGGCTCGTCCGCCACACTCTCTTGAATATTTGCTCGCTCCATCTACTACTCTGCTATCTCACACATTTGCAAATTCACTTACGTATGTTCGTGCTCCTGGCAAGCCTGCTGCTCTCAACATTGCTCACGTTCCTTTTTCTATTGTTTAGATTAGTCTACACACCGAACACCCATCAATATTCATTATATCAGCAACCGATCTTCAGACATTTCTCCTAGTTGTTTTCAAGTCGCGCGGGTAGGCGCACAACTGTTGCGCATTTTAGGGAAAAGCAACTCTAGATGCTAGGTTAGCTACAGATGATAGATAAAGACAGATGCTAGAAGCAACGCTGAAGAATGAAGTAGAAGACATCGCGTCCGGACCAGCCGAACGAAGATCGGAGGACGTCGTGGAAGTTCCAGGTTGGTTCTTCGGGCGCCATCCGACGACTGAACATGAGAGCTCGGGGTATTTTATGCTAACGAGCGTTAGAAATTTAATCCAAAGGCCCATGACCAAATGATAATGTAATTTTTTGCGTTGATAGATAGAATCTTAAAAAACATTTTAATGAAACTATTGGAAAGTATTGAAATAAATAATGTTGTGTTTTAAACGAATTTAAAAAGATTATTATTGTGCAACGTATTGGTGTAAGAATTTCAGAATAAGATAAAACTTTCAGATTTCGTGCTTCTCTGTACAGAGCCGGTGGCAATTTTGCAGATACAGATATGCGAATTTTCATTGAACCGAGAACCCAACGACTGAGCCTGCAAGGTAGTGGCGTAATTTAAATACACGTAATTTTCTTGATACTTGGAATTGTTTTCCTGGCGCCCATAATAATAGGATTCATTGGTTATTGCAATTGAAAAAGAACCAACGATTAAGTTAATACAATTTATATAGTTTTTAATAGTAAATGAGATAGTAGCGTTTCGAAGAATCGTTCTATATTGTATATTATTTTTGTAGTGTATATATGACAGCATACAATATTATTGTTTGAATAATTACATATTTTGACATAAATATTTAAATAAGTTTTGCCAAATGAAGGAAGGTAACAAACGAACATTTTAGGCATTTTGGGGGAAGGGCATGTTCCCATGTCCCCCCCGGATCCGCCACTTTCTCCCCTCCGCCTCCTCCATCGTTTGCATAGGCTGCCCGCTCTTTACTTTTATTGTGTATCAGACACATTAGGGATTGCTATTCCGACCTCTTACATCATCCCGCCTCATCCTTATCCTATCCTCTTTCCTTTTGATCTGTATGCTAACACGGCTTCTACTATCCTTTCACCGAGTAAGCGTCAGTCTGTTGGTCTTTGCGCTAGCCACTGTTTTGCCTTCTCTACATTTCACCTCTTAATTTTGTTAAACAACATCAATTAGTTATTTTGGGCAGGATTTCTATCCAGCTGTCATTTCGCATTTATTTTAAAGCGACATTGTCTCCCTCCCATTACTGACTTATGATCTGGCTTTAATCTGTTTCATGGTAAACTGCCATTATCTCCCTTCCTCCCTATATATCTCCCTTCCTCACCAGACCGCGAGACACGAATTGCCATCCATGCGTGATGTTCATGCAACGCGCTCTATGCTTGCTAATGGATTCCTCTAAGCATCCTCTTGGCACAAATAATTTCCCATTTGTCGGTGCTGACAGAACACGACATAGGTTTACCTATGGCTAGAGATACCCATAATATCTTCGGATGCAATGGACTCTTTAAGATGGATAACACGGAATGTTATGAGTTACTTCTTCTGATAGTTCGTTATACGAAACAACTAACTCGAGTTATTTATGCATTTATGTAATTAATAGTCAGTTATTTTTTTGCACATTATTAAATTATTATTAATAACCTACATTTTAATATCAAAAAGTTGACAATAGTTACTTCTACACCACATATCTTGAAAATCGCTGCTTATATGTAAACAATGTTGTTTATACGAATTACTCATTTCATTTCAATTTTCAATAATTCAGTAATTTCAAAAGGTTTTCTTCTTGATATTATGTAACTAATTAATTCTTAATAATCATTATATTGTACAGATCGTTCATTAAGGAGACAATAAACGACTTAATGTAGTTATTAAAATAATGTGAACCCCAAAAATAGCTCAGTTGAAGGGGAGATTAGTGATCAGGGGGTTTGGCGGAGATACAAGGCACAAGAGAAGTCAAACACATTCAACATATACATTTAATAAAAACAATAATAATAATAACATAATAATAATAGTAATAATAATAATAGTGACTATTTATGTGGCGAGACTCGGGCCATCAGGCCCGCTCTTCCGCCTAACCACGTAATACAAAAATATATAGATAAAAATTGAAACAGTACATTTAGTAAATTAAATGAAATACAACTTAGATATGTCTTGCCCCTGGGCTCACAAAGTGAAAGTAAAAAACACAACGTCCCAGCATTTACCTTAAACGGCCGGGAAAACCAGGGAAAACAAAGGAAGTGTGCATGCTCTTCAACGTTGAGCAACAAAATAAAATATTAAAATAATTTATAAAGCATTTACTGACACAAGATAACATTAAAGAGATGCCGAAAATAAATTATGAAAGAGAAAAAATATTAACCCATACGCGTCAAAACGTTAGCAAGAAAATCTCAATCCATTAAAGAACTCATTAAAAAAATAATAAAAGAGAATGCACACAACCACCCGACCAGGACGACGGCTTAGGGCCGATTTTAATTACATAAATATGTACCAAGGGAAAAGACGCATTCAGTCAGAGCCATGACAAGTTAAGCTGGATGAATTTGAAATTACAAGTTGATAATACAAACAAAAAAAAACAAAAAAACAAAACAACTTGCTAACAAAGCTAATAACACTACTATCTAGGCTGTAAAGGAATGTCGCCGTTGCCAGAATTATAAACATGTTGCCTGTCAGAAAATCTTTTAAAAACAAGAATATAAAGTTAAACATCGTATGCATCTATCTGCGTAATAGTGCGTGTGTGTGTGTGTGTGTGGTGTGGTGTGTGTGTGTGTGTAGTGTGTGACTAAGGCTTGCAATCACTATTACAGTTCTCCAAAATCAACTCTAGTCAGTGGAACACAGCGCATGGACGGTCAATACTCTAAATACGAATGCTGTTAAATGGCAAGTAACATGGAACAGTCTAACATCTTCATAAAAATTTGGTTTCACAACAAATTATTTTTACATGGAAGAGCATTCTTGACTTTTTTCTTCATGAGACACTATTGTTGAGACATTGTCATAGTGGCAAACCTACCTTCATGGCACGATGCCGCCATAAGACACCCCTTCTGTACACTAGTTTCTGCAAAAACGGTTCTACGATTGTGAAAAAATCATCACAAAGCATTCTTATAGTGAAAACTTCTGTTTTATGCATTGTCATTCACGCTTTCAAACAAACTCATCGCGTGACAACAAAAATG
>JAHLJT010009436.1:211863196-211877718 GCA_031308135.1 Acheta domesticus | reverse complement strand
TATTCTTGGCTTGCAACAAGTTTGATAAAAACGTTTCCTGCACGTGTTTCTTGGCATCTAATAATTGTTTCGAGAGTTGTTTGAAAATTGTTTTATGATTTTTGTCGCTTCTAGATAGCTTTTTGTATTAATGCCAATTAATACAAATATCCAAGTTCTGGTCCCCATAATCTGCGATTCGTCATTCTCTTGTCGCCCACCCACGCCTCCTCTTCCCTGGACTGGGGGCCGAAATCCGACGGAAAACGAGTGGCTGGCAAGCACCGATAGCATTGTACCGGTGAAACGAGGAGGGAAGCAGAGGCTCTGGCGGCACACAATGGGTCGATAATCAAACCGAATGTAAGCAAAAACAAAGAAGGTAATTTTAAAATTAAAATTCAAACTTTTTATAACGCTAGTCGATATTTTTGCGGAGTTGACACTTTTCCATTTACATCTGAATTTGACCTAGGTATCTTTCACTTTTGAGTTTCTCTGAGTTTCTTCAATTGCTGAGTGGGACGATTTAATGTTTTGAAACCGCTCTGAAAATTTGTATTCCTCATTCTTTATCACATTTTCAATATAGTGAGATTGAAATATCAAAAATATTCCAACGTTGCCAAACTGCTACAGATTAAGCGATCTTAACACAATATATATATATATATATATATAGTGTTAACGTACGACGCCCTAATAAATTCTTAGCAAATGCTTGTTTTTCATACTCGCTGGCACGCGCATGTGCGCCCAACCGCGCCTCCCCACCCGCCTCTTCGCCGCCACGGTCGCATTCTTCCAGCGTCCCCTTGCCTACTTTGGAGAAAAATTTACAACCCTCCGCCTGTTCGACCACACTGTGCCCCCTCGCAGTGAATACCCCCCTGGATTCCGCCCCCACCCTCCCCTGAGCGAGCTCTCCTCGCCGGCGCGCTCCAGTCGTCACGCCTGCCACACTGATACGAATAAATCCTAACCCTTGCCATACGATAATTGCTCCCAGGAGATGTAAACCGTCAAACGGGGCAGCTGCGTTTCGTCAGAAAGAGACGGAAGAAGAGAGAGTACATCCGAGGAAATTTTCCACAAAATTACGAACCACGATTCATTAGAATTTTCCTACGGCACAGTAAGCTTCGGCCAATAGACGACAATTATTTCCCGAAAGTAGGTCAGCGAGCCCAAGACGAGCTTACGAGGGGAGGAGATCCGAATAGGAACGGATTCTCAGAGACTTTGAAAAAGACACTTGAGAGCTAGTCGCAAGAGATGAAACTTCTTGCATGGTCGTGGAGGCCGTGAACTTGTTTTTTTTTAAACGGTGAACCGTTTACTTCCCGATCGCAAGACCGTGCGACAAGATTTGTCTGCCATATTCGCACTGCAGAGACTTTTCATTTTCTCTATGAGCGAATAATGCCTGAAGGCACCGGTCACCGAACCGATTTCATTTTCGTGTGTTCGATGAACTATTAACTCGTTACCAAATGCGAGTGTACGAGTCACGAATACCGTGATCTTGCTTCTGATCCGTGGTCGCGATTAAGTACTCCCGCGCCGCGCGTCCGAACCGCGAAGAAGGGCGACTCCTGACTTGTGACGACGCCCTGGTGAAAGTGGAGGGGGGCCTCCGCATCTTCGCCGCCGCTGCCTGACGGACACCTGGGAAGCCTCCCCCAGCGGTTCCTGGAGGCGCCTGCCTTTACAACACTGCGGCTCGCTGCGTGTCTACAATCTTCGCAGACGCCGAGGTCATCGACCGCGTCGTGCCCCCCCGGCACACGTCTACACGAATAGCTAAGACTCCAGCCATTCGACCGCGCTTTGGAGCGTTCCCCTCGAAACGAGACGGAGAACAATATTATCAATCTTCATGTGTTTTTCTTCTTTTTTTGAGTTAAGCGGTGCCGCGCAATGGCATTTTTATAGTCACGTAGTTTAAATATGGTTGTCTTTGGTCATTTTTTTATTAATAATATTATTCTTTTATATCATATTTTCCCGAGCTCACTAGGTAGGGTGTAACCCCATCTCATGGGACTTTTAGTGTACTTCCCAGATCGTAGGTCGGGAATAAATGTTTATTCTTGTTCTATTACCCAATTATGGCAAATTGTTCTTTATGTAGTTGGTCGCCCCTGCACCTCACTTCCCCCTACCACGCGAGGAACCGCGATCATGCTCTGCCAGACGGGCACCAGTTGCAATATATATATATATATATATATATATATATATATATATATATATATATATATATATATACTAGAGGTATACCCGCTCATTAAATGAGCGGTTTCCTTTTTCTCCATTCCGTAAGCGATCAGGTAAAGAAAAGAAACTTGCAAAAGTAAGCAGGTTTTTCAGATGAAGGATTGAAAGGTTTACAAAATTTAAAAAATGACTTTGCAATTCAATGACAGTACATTTATCATATGGTTTTTAAACAATTTCTTGATATATTAGATATATGAGTGATTTAATTTTACGTGAGTTATATTTATTTGAGTGATTAAAATTTTACGTGTAAAGAATTTGTTACGATATACCATACATATATGGTAATAAATGAACGTGAATCATTATTATTTTTCCACTACATTAAAGTGATTGTATTCATTGTTAAAACGTAACTTATGCAATTATGAATAAAATCCATGTGAAACCACTTTTTAAATCCATTCAGTTTAAAGCATGAATAAATGTATTATAAAACTTCAATTTCAGTTTACCGGTGCATGATACGTTGCACATCAAAGTGGAAAACGTAACCAACGCAAGTATTGAAATTTATATGATACAATAACACATGCAATGTCTAAGCTCTCAGGACTGTCTATCCTCTAAAATATAGTATTCCCAAAACAATATTTTTCCTCTTAATTTTATAAAATTAAATGTAACTTGAGACAATTGCAGGTCATACACTTTTTTAGCTCTGCAATGTACAATGTAGTTCTTAGGGGGAATACATTTTGTAGTTCCATGCGCGATATTGAAATCTGTTTAAATCATTCCCTCTTTATTGTAATGTATGTATGCATGGTATTAATATTAAGAGAGATTATCTGAAATGGCACAAAAACAACTCAATTTCAAGCTGGAAAAATGTTTGTTTCCTCTAGAGAAGCAAGAGCCTATGTTGGTATTATAAGTGAAATGTTAACTAATATTCCTCAAAATGCATGAAGATGCAAGATATTAAATAAACATTACTCAACATTACTCAATTATTTAACTATTCACAATTACTGTTCTACACATCACATTTTATTATTTTCGGAGAACACTTAAGAATATAATGGAATTCAACACCATACAGAATTATTTTGCATCTAAAAGGTTATATGGGATGCTAAATATTTTGTTTATTTTGTTTTTGATAAAATTTTGATGTAAGAATCTACAACATATTGTTGGAACAGTCTTCCAAAACTGGGCAAAGGGCTGAAACCACCTCTTATTGCTAAGCGATAAGAATAGTACTGCAACTGAGTAACAACATTACAAACCAAAGTTGTATGGACAGAATCAAGACTCATCCAAAGCTTCCGCAATGATTCTCTACGTACAAAAAGTAATGGATAAGAAATGGGTTCAGTATCGGAGTCGAGAGCAGATATTATTTTTATTCGATGACCAAATACTTCAGAATGAATTGTGAAAGAAATATTGTTGGAGGGACCTCTATCGTCACTTAGAAATACAGAAGCAATTTCTACAGTTGTTGATAGATCGTAATGTCTTTTATCAAAAGTATTCCGCAGAAAAAATGAGATGGTAAATAGGAACAGAATGAGAATAGGTTTGTTTCAAATTTGTTTCACATCAACTTTATGTTGAAACAATTGGGTATACGGATTGACATTGAAAAGCCTGTGCATCAATAATATTAAATCTGCTTCGCATTCGTTATTACTAACTTGATTTATTCTGAACTGTAAAGAATTGTCCGAGTCTCGAATAAAGAGAGATTTGCATACTTTAAAGGATTGACATTATTGAGATGTACAGTTATCACTGAATGGTATATATGCCCTTGAATGCGTAACAGTACGGCCTATGGTTTTTAAATGTTAAAAGATTTGCTTGCACAGAGACAAATGCTAGGACATTAGTACAAATAACTTCTAATATTACTCAAGTAATGTTTTGATCTTTCATCATTTTTTGTAATTAATTTTCCTAGGAGTTCAGGAACCTCAATAGGGGAAACAATATCAGATTTTGCTTGGCTTAATAAACCCGCCTTGTGCTTTTTCGGAGGCAAAATGTCTCTAGTTAAAGCACTCAAAAAATACAGACATTTCTTCAAAATAAACTTTCTGAACATCTTTATCGTTTTGGTGCATCATGTTCTATGTTTGGTGCATCATACCCTTCCTGTTCACACTACGGTTGGCTGTACTATGTATACTAATTTGTAGACTGCTACATCTGCTTCCCCTGATCATCTGACAACATTAACTTGGCGTGGAGGACTGTTTCTGTTGTTTTGATCTTTCTTTCTTTTTTTACGTTAGCTTTTCAAAGTCAAACGCCTCTTACATGCCATTGTGGCTACAAATTACAAATCATATCAACTCAGTTATGTCCTAACAATACACTTGTGTCAAAGGTTACTGTAGCAATGATGATATACTGTATCATAACACACAATTTTATATCATTTCATTCATTAATTAACGCGTACTTTTGAACTTCCAAATTTCAAAGCTCCACAAACAGCCACACATAAATAATTAGTCAGTGACCTTGCAAGTCGCTGAAAAATAATTCATCAACATCAATATACAAATTCTACAAATGATACTACATTGTAGATAGAATATATCTACAAATGATCAACCATAATAATTCAGTTGTATATTAACAAATTATTAGCACTAACAATATTACAGCATTGTGATATTTTTTAATTTATTAGTAATTTTCAGTATTGATCAGAGAAAATATTAAAAGAAATACACTTATAAAAGAAATACACTTATAAAAGTAATACACTTGGGTAAAGTAAATTACTATTTTTCTTTTCTTTAAAAATGTAATGCTGAAAAAAGTTATACTGCACTCCCACACAAACAATTTGTCAGTGGCCTAGCTTTGCTTGCTGAAAATGATTCATCAATATCAGTATACAAATACATGCCAATCTATCTACAAATTACACATCATAACAATTCAGTTATATAGTAAGACTACTGGATATAACGTTATTGCAGCACAGACATGTTTTAGTTAAGTTTGGTAGATGCAACTGTTATATCCAGGAAAACACAGAAGTTTCGTAAATAACGTTTTTATTCCACAAATGCAGCAAATCAATTATAACAAACCGGTAACCAAAGAATAATACCATATAACAAAGCTGGGTTACCGTTTTACCAAAAGATGTTCAAAGTACAATGCAGTTTCACCAGTAGCCAATAAGAATGTCCAATAATACAATTGCCTGGTCTAATAATATATCACTTGGGCCGCACTACGTCACTTTACACTCGGAACTCTGCTATAACACTGTCTGCCCGCTCGGCGGCGGGGCCCGCTTTTATTCTCGCCGGCGGCATAGCCTCGCAACCACTCCTGGGCTTCGCCAGCTGGCCGCCTCTTCCTCTTTCTCCCGGGCTCGCCACGGTCCGTTGCTCGCTGTGCTGACGCCGAGTGCTGGTGGTGCGGCGCGTGATTCAACTCGCCGCGCACCACCATAACAGAAACCAATTCACATGGACAACAGCTGAAAATGTTAATGTAATAAAGATCAATAAAACCAATCAATCAAGAAAAAAATATTGCAATAAATGCACATAATCAACAGAATAAATCAAGGGGGGAAATAGTGCAAAAAGCACATTTATGGATACACTAAGTTACTTTTTATCTTTATAAAAAAGGAATGAAACACAGTTACTCCTTTGAATAAATTATTTACATTAGTTTGGTTTCGTAGTTGAAACAAATTTACTTGTACAAATACAACTGAAGAAATTAGGTTAGGTTAGGTTTGGTTAGGCGCGAACGTAACACATAAAACCCATATCACATAAAATCCCAATTGTATTAATACGTACCTTTCCTACCTATTTTGGATTCACAAATTTCAAAGCTCATTGCCACGCTCGAATAGATTTTTTGTGGCTTTTGCAAGCTGCTGAAAAATATTCAGCAACTGCAATGTTTTAAAACATGAAATAGTAAATGGTTAAATATAATGTGAAACTGGTAATACAAAACATGAAATTCTAAGTGAATTCATCCGTACATACTTTGAATTTACGAAGTATTGAAGCATGCTGCCACGGTACAATAAGTTTTCGTCCCAATGTGCAACGTCATATTTGCTTCACGCCGCGTAACGCTGCTCTCTGGCCGGGCCGCTCTTATGCGGCTTTCTCATGCCGCTGTTCCCGTCGATTCAAGAATCGATTCTGAAGAGAATCAGTGATCACCATCGAATCGCACTTATTGCCCGTCTGCTCATTTTATTGCAAATATTTATTGTTATAATAAAAGAATTTAAAAAGTTATTCCCAGGGCCGACACAATGAAAAAAGAGCTTCAAGAAAAATGCTTCCCGAGCGAAATCGGTCGCGTAATTTATCCGTAGTAGTTCTAAATCGAAACTGCCTTACACTAATAATATATATGATATATATATATATATATATATATATATATATATATATATAGAGAGAGAGAGAGAGAGAGAGAGAGAGAGAGAGAGGAAGGGAGAATGAGAGAAAGAAAGAAAAAAGAGAAGAAAGAGAGAGGAGAAAAAGAGAGAAAAGAGAAAGAGAGACAGAAAAAGACGGACAGAGAGAAAGAGAGAGAAGGAGAGAGAGAGAATTTTAATTACTTCGGATTCAACTGTCCTGAGTTTAAAGTTCATCATATAATTTAGTCTAGCAGTGAATGTGAAAAGAGGCTCAAGACTTTGTTTCATTGCCCTTGAATATCTTTGAATGAGGACCATGCGTAATTTGGTGAAGTGTAATTGGTCTTCACATATATCACAGATAAATACATGAAACCTCGTAAGTCAAAATACTTCATTATTTTGAGATGTATTGGTGCATAATATTTCACTTTTACAATATGCTTTTATTTACTCTTCTAGAATTATAACACGCTATTTCCGACAGCAGTTAGTTCATGAATGCATTATGATATAAGGACAATAAATCACTTCAAATTTTTCCTATAAAACAATGAAAATTTCGTAAATACGCGTCCAAAAGGAAATATTTCTACCTATATCTATACCTGTTTTTCGTACAAATCAATTATTGATAAAAAAATATTATGAAGAATGGAACATGTCAAGATGTTTTAAAATATATTACTTAAGTAGGTTACAGATTTCTTTTTTTGTGACGGTCAAACTCGCGGTTACAAACCACGAAAATTATGCTGTTGAGTGTAGATGTCAAATGACTGTGCTCTAGAAAGTTGTCTATTGGCTCACCTCCGGCATGGGCGGTATTGTTGAGTGTTTTCGAATTTGGAAACAAATGGTCGCAAATTATTTTTTGACTCAAATATTCACCGCCACAGATTCATCCCACAACTGTCTATTTTAACAGTTATGAGCGTTATTCTTTGCCTGGGTAACAATCTTTCGAGCTCTGATTATGACGGGGATTGCCGAAAGATTTGATTTTGCTCGCAATTAACCACCGTACTTTTACGTTTAAGTCCGACAGTCCACTGAGGATTTCCCACCTTTAGAAAATCGACCGGACCCGCCGTGGATTGACCCTGCAAACTCGGGTTTTGGAAGCCGGTGTGCTAAATCCATCCGCAGGGACCGTCAACCACACAAAAATTGGAGAAACCACTTTGGACATGGACCGCCCACTGTATGGCATGGGCAGCGCCGGCGGCGGTTGACGAGGACGCGTGGCCGATAAGACATTCCATTAGGTCCCTGCGTGGCTCAAGTCGCTACGTTGCCATACCATTTATGGCTTTCCCCCACCCCCTCTAATGCGATGATAACACAGATAAAAACCTCGCTTTCCCCGATTCCCCAGCCGCGTCCAGTCCTTGCGGCAGGCTGTCCAGTCTGGCCTGTCGGAGGGACGAGGAGCAGATCGGAATCTACGCTAAATGGACTTAGGACGTCTGGTGCGATACGTCGCTCAGTATATCATTTGATTGGATTTTTGTGGATTACAGTAGTGTGCAATCGAGATTCATGAGAATCGTTGATTTTTATGTCGAGTTTTCATGAATTTTGTTTATGATTTCGAGGTTTCAATCAAATTTGCAATAATCGTTAAGAAATCATCAATATTTTGAAATTGCTGTATTCTTTAATTTTCTTTCACAATATTTAGAATTGTTGTGAATTGTTCATTCCCATCCCGCTCAACGCACGCACTACATTGCATATATCCACATGTATTCCTTACATTTTAGTGTCGTTCTCATTTTGAATGTTATTTATTTTTTTATTTTTTCTTGTATTATTTGTCATTAACTTGCAATTTTAATTTTTCTATTACCAAACATATACTACAACTGTATATCAGTTCCCTATTATTCAGTAGACATTCTTCATCAAAGGGCAATTTACGGTACAGTTATTATGTGTTGAAATACAGAGGGCCTGATTTTGTTGCGTTGTAATATGGCGACTAATATATTGCTGGACACTATCGTATTTCTCCATGAACTCTACATCAGTTGGTCTTTCCATGCATATTATTTACATGAGGCGTGTTTTTAAAGTACCGTTTGGGAAAAAACTAAAATAAATTTTCAAAAAAAATTACTTTTACATGAAATAGCATTTCTTAAAATATTTTTCTAAATAGTTTTTACCATTGTTACGTTTGCCGCAGCGGGAAACCAACTTTTCCACGCCCTCTTCATAAAAAGATGCCGCCAGAGAACAGCCACTTCTAAACATGGTTTTTGAACGCAAAGAATGTTAAGCTGACAGGAATTCTCAGCCCTCTTGTGGAGATTTAAGAGATTTTTGATGAAAATGTAATGGTGAGAGAGTGAATTAGATAAGTCAATGACGAACCAATTTTCATGACGAAAGACGGCGGCATTTTTGTTGTCACGCGATGAGTTGTTTGAAAGCGTGAATGAAAAATGCATAAAACAGAAGTTTCACTATAAGAATGCTTTGTGATGATTTTTTCACAAATCGTAGCACCGTTTTTGCAGAAACTAGTGTACAGAAGGGGTTGTCTTAATGGCGGCATCTTGCCATGAAGGTAGGTTTTCCACTATGACAATTGTCTCAACAATAGTGTCATCAATGAAGAAAAATAAGTCAAGAAATGCTCTTCCATGTAAAAATAAATTTGGTTTTGAAAACCAAATTTTTATGAAGATTGATTATGACTGTTCCATGTTACTTGCACATTAACAGCATTCGTATTTACGAGTATTGCCCGTCATGCGCTGTGTTCCACTGACTAGAGTTGATTTTGGAGAACTGTAATAGTGATTGCAAGCCTTAGTCACACACACACACACACACACACACACACACACACACACACACACACACTATTACGCAGATAGATGCATACGATGTTTAACTTTAATATTCTTGTTTTTAAAAGATTTTTCTGACAGGCAACATGTTTATAATTCTGGCAACGGCGACTTCCTTTACAGCCTAGATAGTAGTGTATTAGCTTTGTTAGAAAGTTGTTTTGTTTTTTTGTTTTTTTTTGTTTGTATTATCAACTTGTAATTTCAAATTCATTCCAGCTTAACTTGTCATGGCTCTGACTGAATGCGTCTTTTCCCTTGGTACATATTGATGTAATTAAAATCGGCCCTAAGCCGTCGTCCTGGTCGGGTGGTTGTGTGCATTCTCTTTTATTATTTTTTTAATGAGTTCTTTAATGGATTGAGATTTTCTTGCTAACGTTTTGACGCGTATGGGTTAATATTTTTTTCTCTTTCATAATTTATTTTCGGGCATCTCTTTAATGTTATCTTGTGTCAGTAAATGCTTTATAAATTATTTTAAATATTTTATTTGTTGCTCAACGTTGAAGAGCATGCACACTTCCTTTGTTTTCCCCTGGTTTTCCCCGGCCGTTTAAGGTAAATGCTGGGACGTTGTGTTTTTTACTTTCACTTTGTGAGCCCAGGGGCAAGACATATCTAAGTTGTATTTCATTTAATTTACTAAATGTACTGTTTCAATTTTTATCTATATATTTTTGTATTACGTGGTTAGGCGGAAGAGCGGGCCTGATGGCCCGAGTCTCGCCACATAAATAGTCACTATTATTATTATTACTATTATTATTATTGTTATTATTATTATTGTTTTATTAAATGTATATGTTGAATGTGTTTGACTTCTCTTGTGCCTTGTATCTCCGCCAAACCCCCTGATCACTATATCTTCCCCTTCAACTGAGCTATTTTTGGGGTTTCACACTTATTTTAATAACTACATTAAGTCGTTTATTGTCTCCTTAATGAACGATCTGTACAATATAATGATTATTAAGAATTAATTAGTTACATAATATAAGAAGAAAACCTTTTGAAATTACTGAATTATTGAAAATTGAAATGAAATGAGTAATTCGTATAAACAACATTGTTTACATATAAGCAGCGATTTTCAAGATATGTGGTGTAGAAGTAACTATTGTCAACTTTTTGATATTAAAATGTAGGTTATTAATAATAATTTAATAATGTGAAAAAAATAACTGACTATTAATTACATAAATGCATAAATAAACTCGAGTTAGTTGTTTCGTATAACGAACTATCAGAAGAAGTAACTCATAACATTCCGTGTTATCCATCTTAAAGAGTCCATTGCATCCGAAGATATTATGGGTACTCTAGCCATAGGTAAACCTATGTCGTGTTCTGTCAGCACCGACAAATGGGAAATTATTTGTGCCAAGAGGATGCTTAGAGGAATCCATTAGCAAGCATAGAGCGCGTTGCATGAACCATCACGCATGATGGCAATTCGGTCTCGCGGTCTGGTGAGGAAGGGAGATATATAGGGAGGAAGGGAGATAATGGCAGTTTACCATGAACAGATTAAAGCCAGATCATAAGTCAGTAATGGGGGAGACAATGTCGCTTAAAATAAATGCGAAATGACAGCTGGATAGAAATCCTGCAAAATAAATAATTGAGTTGTTTAACAAATTAAGAGGTGAAATGTAGAGAAGGCAAAACAGTGGCTAGCGCAAAGACCAACAGACTGACGCTTACTCGGTGAAGGATAGTAGAAGCCGTGTTAGCATACAGATCAAAAGGAAAGAGGATAGGATAAGGATGAGGCGGGATGATGTAAGAGGTCGGAATAGCAATCCTATGTGTCTGGATACACAAATAAAAGTAAAGAGCGGGCAGCCTATGCAAACGATGGAGGAGGCGGAGGGGGAGAAAGTGGCGGATCCGGGGGGACATGGGAACATGCCCTTCCCAAAATGCCTAAAATGTTCGTTTGTTACCTTCCTTCATTTGGCAAACTTTATTAAATATTTATGTCAAAATATGTAATTATTCAAACAATAATATTGTATGCTGTCATATATACACTACAAAAATAATATACAATATAGAACGATTCTTCGAAACGCTACTATCTCATTTACTATTAAAAACTATATAAATTGTATAACTTAATCGTTGGTTCTTTTCAATTGCAATAACCAATGAATCCTATTATTATGGGCGCCAGGAAAACAATTCCAAGTATCAAGAAATTACGTGTATTTAAATTACGCCACTACCTTGCAGGCTCAGTCGTTGGGTTCTCGGTTCAATGAAAATTCGCATATCTGTATCTGCAAAATTGCCACCGGCTCTGTACAGAGAAGCACGAAATCTGAAAGTTTATCTTATTCTGAAATTCTTACACCAATACGTTGCACAATAATAATCTTTTTAAATTCGTTTAAAACACAACATTATTTATTTCAATTACTTTCCAATTAGTTTTCATTAAATGTTTTTTAGATTCTATCTATCAACGCAAAAATTACATTATCATTTGGTCATGGCCTTTGGATTAAATTCTAACGCTCGTTAGCATAAAATACCCCGAGCTCTCATGTCAGTCGTCGGATGGCGCCCGAAGAACCAACCTGGAACTTCCACGACGTCCTCCGATCTTCGTTCGGCTGGTCCGGACGCGATGTCTTCTACTTCATTCTCTCAGCGTTGCTTCTAGCATCTGTCTTTATCTATCATCTGTAGCTAACCTAGCATCTAGAGTTGCCTTTTCCCTAAAATGCGCAACAGTTGTGCGCCTACCCGCGCGATTGAAAACAACTAGGAGAAATGTCTGAAGATCGGTTGCTGATATAATGAATATTGATGGGTGTTCGGTGTGTAGACTAATCTAAACAATAGAAAAAGGAACGTGAGCACTGTTGAGAGCAGCAGGCTTGCCAGGAGCACGAACATACGTAAGTGAATTTGCAAATGTGTGAGATAGCAGAGTAGTAGATGGAGCGAGCAAATATTCAAGAGAGTGTGCGGACGAGCCGAATCTCCTACTCACGAACGGAAAGGAAGGCACGCGTGCGATAAAGCAAATGAGCAGATATGGAACCGTGAGCTACGACGAACGGTGGGAAGGGGGCTGACAGAAAAATGAAAGAAAACAAAGAATTAACAGGAAAAAACAACGCACGAGGGGACGCGTAGGTAAATCAGCGAGTAAACTGCGATATAGCATGCAGGTGAGCCTACACGTAGGACAGGTTAAGTGTAATGAATGTGAATTGACTCGTAAAGAACCATGACATCTTCCTCATTACAGCTGTACAAGATAATGATCCTGTGCAAATTGCACACAGGCCGATGTGGCCCACAGGGGAGGTGAAGGTAGGGCTCCACTATTCGTCGCCGTCGGCACAAGGAGGAGGTGTGTGGCGAGCACAACGCTCCGGCCGCCTTTCCCCCAGAAAGCATCTGGTACTCACTTGGAAAGGAGGCTGACTCGACCCCAGAGCGCCTTGAATGGAAAGCACCACATAACAAGCCAAACCTGTGTCCTTCAGGTTAGGAAGCCAGCGCCGTACCACTGAGCCACGCGGCTTCTTCATTTCAGCAATGCCGCTCACAAAAGAAAAACATTATGGCGGACGTACCTTTGGTGACGTCTGGAGGCTTCCCCCACCCTGCGGCAGCTGAGATTTCCCCTCTCGGCGATAAGAAGACGCGAAGGCGACTGAGAGATCGCAGCGATAGCACTGAACGTCAATCGACTTTATGCCCTTAGCGTCAAAAAGAGGAACTCGTACTGCCAGGAGTGTCCACATAAATGGCGAAGTCATCAGTGTGTTGACTACATCACATGTCCATAACATTACCTTCTTACTGAAACCCCTCAAGAGACTGCTTAGTGTTTGTAGATCGTTTGGACAACCCCTACAGTAGAAACACGTAAGCTGCCTTGCGTCCGTTCTCATTCAACAGTCTATTATCGCCAAACTCGCATGTTGAATACCCCTCGCGAGTGCGTTTAAATGTTTCATCCTCTTAGAAGTTGGTTAAATGACAGCGTACGCTTCCGCGGCGGATTCAGTAGCAGTTGGCTCTCCGGGAGACGCCGAAATGGGGGCCGAAACGTTGTCACCATGCCTAGGAAGCGGCGCGGCGTCTCCCGGACAGCCAAATAGCTACTTCGGTACCAGTGAATTGGGTGAGTCTGAGGATGTTGTATACTAAAAAGAGAAAAATTAAAAACTTTGCTTAGTACAACAATTTATTATTCCAAATTCCCAAATCTCAATCTGAATACAAGCCAGGTCTCGTTCTCAGTAGGCGTAGAAGTCCAGTCGTCGTAGTGTAGTCTTCCGAAATTCCGATGTCCCAATCCTGATGCGTAGCGTCTTCGTCGTATACTCGTGTGCAGGCTAAGCAGGTGGCGATAACTCCAACTCCAGGCTCCAACTCGTGCTGCCTGGGACGGCGCCTCTTTTATAGCGCCGCGCCACCGCTAAGACGCGGCTGCCGCTTGCCCCTCCCTTGAAGCGGAGGGGTTGCCGGGCGGTAGGCCCTGTTCACCCGCCCGTGACGGGTAGGTATGCCGACCGTCGCTCGGCTGTACGATCGCTGGAGCCGTAGAGCCGATTGCCGGTACCGTCAGGGGCTGGTGGCGCGCGTAGCAGCGGATCGTACTGTGGCATCCTATGCATCATTGCATAGGATGCCACAGAGGTCAAGCTACATTTTCATCACCCTTCGCGTGAGCGGCCATTTCAGTGGGCGTTTTCCGAAAAGGTTGTGATACAGAGACAGAGAGAGACAGAGGGAGAGAGAGAGAGAGGAATTGAAAGTGGAACGCACACATACGCCAGGGGTGGATAGCGAAAGTTCCGGCGCTAGGGGGAGGGAGCAAAGGGGGGTAACGAATCAAAGCGGGTGATAGGTCGTCCGGAGGATACACCAAGCACTTCGGGGGGGGGGTGTTAGGCGGGGGTACCCAAAAGTAACCCGAATTATTTTTTTAAAGCCATGTTTTTTACGAAACAACCTATCACCTTCAAAGTATTCTCCATTACATTAATGCATTT
>JAHLJT010009436.1:211670640-211863096 GCA_031308135.1 Acheta domesticus | reverse complement strand
TGTCATCAGCATATTTCCTTATGATTACCGGATGATTGATTTCAGAGCCTGCATCATTGATGGCCAACAGGAATAGAGTAACACTAAGTACAGCACCTTGTGGTAGTCCATTCTCCAAGTGTTGTACTGATGATAGGCTACCATTAACTCTCACATTAAAGGTTCTTTCTTTGGTAAAATTCTTGATGAATTGAAATATGTTGCCTTTAAGTCCATATTCCTGTAATTTTGTCATAATTATATGGGTCCACACCATGTCATAAGCTTTTTCGATGTCTAGACTCACTGCTAAAACATGTTGTTTGTTAGCAAGGGCTTCTTGGATGTAATTATCAATACTTATTAGGTGAGAGGTAGTTGAGTGTCCAGCTCTGAAACCAAATTGATTGTTGGATATGATGTTTTTAAAGTCTAGAAACCATCTGAGTCTTTTGTTAATTATTTTTTCCAGGATTTTGCACATATTGCATGTTAAGGAAATGGGTCTGTAATTTTCCGTTTTAGTGGGGTCTTTCCAGGCTTTGGTATAGGTATAACAATAGCTGATCTCCATAATTCAGGAAATACATTTTTATTCCATATTATGTTATATATTCTTAGTAGAATTTCTTTTCCTTCCAGGGGTAGATTTTTTAAAAGATTATATGGAATATTGTCTGGTCCAGGTGAGGAGTTCCTAGTCCCGTTGATAGCAGAATTAAGTTCTTGAATTCCAATAGGGTCATTAATATGGTAATAAGTAGCCAAGTCTTCATTATTTGTAGGTTCTGTAAGGTTCTCTTGCTCTTTTTTGTGCTGTAAGAAGGCTTCTGTATAGTTTTTTGAACTAGAGTTTTTGGCAAAGCTACATGCAATTGAAGTTGCTATTTCATTATGGTCTGTAATGATTTGGTTATTTGACAGTAAAAAATGTATTTGTTTACCTTTCTTTGTTCCTTCGATAGCTTTTATTTTTGCCCATGACTCATTTATATTATTGTGTATTGATAGACATGAGACATAATTGCGCCAGGTGTTTGCTTTACTTTCTTTTATGGTTCTTCTTGTAATAGCTCTCATCTTTTTGTATTGTATTTTATTTTCTTCTGTATTATGTTTTTATATTTGTTGAAGGCATGTTTGGAATTTTTAAGTGCCAATTTACATTTCTCATTCCACCAATGCACTAGTTTGGGTTTCTTTGCTAAATTGATTGTTTCAGTTGATCCGTTTGCAGCTTTAGTTATGACATCGTTAAATAAATTGATAATAGTATCGATATTTTCTGTTTCTAGAAGGTCGTTAATTTTAGGTAGGTACTTTTGTATCAAATTATTATAAAGGTTCCAGTTTGCTTTGTTGTAATTCCGTCTTGGGATTGCTTGATCTTGGTTATGAGTATTGGGAGTGTTGTTTATGTTTATAAAAATGGGGAAATGGTCACTATCATATGGGTAATCTAAGATGTTCCATGAACATTTATAGGAATATTGGGTGGAGGAGATGGAGATATCGATGGCACTGTAACTGTTGTTACTGGTATTGATGTGAGTAGGTTCTCCAGTATTAAGAACAATTGTATCTAGTTTATCAAAAATTTCCTCAAGCATAATTCCTCTACTGTCAGTTTTATTAGAGCCCCAAATTCGATTGTGGCTGTTGAAATCTCCCACAATGAGAAATGGTTTTTGCATCTTGTTAATAATATCAGTTACTTCTTGTTCAGCAAACTTGTAGCTATTTGGTAAGTAGATATTACATATATTAATTTGAACAGGTGACAGGATCCTTATAGCACTAACTTCAATGTTTGATTGAATAATCACTTCTTGATATGGAATATGGTCTTTAATGTATATAGCTACACCACCACTGGCATGATTGGTGTTACATCTGTTTTTGAAGGAGCAATTATACCCTTTGATATTACCATGCTTGGAGTCTTTGAAGTTGGTCTCTTGGATACACAGGATATCAGGGTGTGTTAAGTTACATAGGTACTGTATACTTTCTAGTCTGGGGTAAAAGCCATTTACATTCCATTGAAGAATTTTCATTGACTGGTGTTGATTTCTATACTGGAGTCTGTTTCAGTACTTGATTCATCTGCAGTATGAAGTACTGAGTTGATTTTCCTGATAATCCTGGTGAATCTGCCTTTTATGGTTTTGTTGGTGAGATGCGGATATAAACTATGCATCATTTTGGTGATGGATGATATGTCTTGTGAGTAGTTACTGGCTACAAGTATAGGATCATTAGCACTGAAAGAGTTCTCTAGAAAGGATTTAAATTGTATGTAAGTACGGGGGAAGTTATTTTGAGAGTCTTCAATGATGTGTTTAATAGGGGTTATCAGCTCTTCCATATTTTTCTTTCTTCTTTTTTTCTTTTTTGGCTGTTTTGAGAGTTTTTCCATATTATTTGTTTCAGTTGTGTTGCTTACTGACATGGGGGGTGAGGAGGAGTCAGTCTGGAGGCATCTTTTATTGGTATTAAGGGAGACTATGTTGTCATTAGTTGGAATTTCTTCATTGTTTTTAGCTTCACTAGTAGAGAGTAGAGATTTAGGAAGTGGTGAAAAATCAGTTGTGGGCATTCTTGTAGTGAGATCATGGTTACTTTGTATATCTGCTACTTCAGTGTTTGTTCCATTGGTTGTTGGATCTGGCAAGTCACAAGATTTTTCCCTAATGTGTTCAGATTCCATGGGAGTACTTCTTAAATTGGTAGTCTTTTGTTGATTAGAAGTATTAGGTGTAGGGCATTGTCCAGCTAAGTGTCCTGTTTGGTGACAATTAAAGCATGACATTTCATCTGTTGTGAAAAATATCCTGTATGTTGCGCCATCATAATACACAGTAGTGGATTCAGTTAGTCGATCTATATCTTCAGGGGAAACATATACTTGTCTGCGGAAACTCATAATGTGAGAGAACCCCTGTCCAGGAATACCAGCTTTAACAAATGAAATTTTGGATGCCAGTTTGATATTGTTGGTGGTGAATACATTCTCTATTACTGAGTGTGGGATGATGGGACAGACGTTTGAAATAATTATTATTTTGGCCTTTGTTAAGAGTGGTCTCAATTTCAATTCATGGTTTTTGATTTTTATGATTTTGTGGTTGTTCGTGAGGTTATCAGCTATAGTTTGGGAGCTTAAAAAGATGCACACTCTGTTGTTTGCTATTCTGGATATGAACCTTATTTCACTTGGGTCAATAATATCGGATAAACTGTTTACGTAATCTTTAATGGTGAGGCCTTCTTGTGAGTCAATGATTATGGCCTGGTCCTTGGTGGGAAACACTTCAGTTGACATAACATTTGCGTAGGTTTTCATATTTGGTTGAGTAGATACCTGAGGTTGCGGGGTTGAGGTTAAGGGAGCCCCGATGTCCGAGGGCTCCATCCTTGCGCAGGGTAGCCGCTGCACCGGCTGACCATACACTTGATTTCAGGCACACACAACTCGTGGAACAAGAATATTGCCACTAAGTAAATACCACTTAATTCACTGACTGAAAGACAAAATAAAAACAGCGTTTCACTGGACGCGATCGGAGCACGATGTGTCTCGGTCGGCTGCCACAATGGAACTCAGAACTGTCTTATTTGTATTGATTAAGTTGGTTCTTTGTAGTTCATAAACGCGTACTAGGAATTGACGTTGTTGATTTATGGAAAATACACCGCAGTTCGTGTAGTTCCCATAAACAGTAGTACTAACTGCGCCGGAACCGAATTCATGTTTAATTCTTATGTAAATTTTTCATTCTGCAATTGAATGTTTTGCGCGGAGGGTGATCATAATACAAAAGTAGTGGCGGGGGAAAGTCATATTTATATTATATAAATGTGTTCTATGATGAGACAGTATAGCCGAATTGTTTCTCCAGAACTGTTTAAAATGTTTTGAAATCACTTTGCATTATTTTAAAAGTGCTTTGAAGTGAATTTTTCACGTATATTGTAGAATCTTATGTAAATCTATTATTTGTGCACTAGAAGTAAAACTGAGGGGAGAAGAGAGTTGTCGAAATAATTTCTACTTGAGCAGAACAAAGTTGAACAATTTTCCTCTAGCATTGCAAGTGATATTACGTTGGTGTACATTCAAAACTAATCTTTCTGTAATGCACTTTTCAGATTAAGTTGAATGTTTTTGCAGACACAACTTGGCCGGCAACGTTCAGTATTTCTTTCTTTCTCACATAAGCAAGTAACATCTACAGAAACTACTCGGAAAATTATTATAATAGTTATAATAATAATAATAATAATAATAATTATTATTATTATTATTATTATTATTATAAGTCAGATATTTATATCTACGAAGCAATAATAAAATATGACTTTTCATTTTAAAATCGTTGCCATTTTTTAAAATGCAATATTCGATATTTATACTTCGACTCTTACAGTATTCTACATTTATACATCTTTCATTAAGCGATCTGTGAAAACCACTTCAAAATACTTTGTACAAGTGGATTTTGATTTCTTATTATCATGGATCAATTCTGTTTGCTGTTTAACTATCAGAAGTCTCATTTTATTGCTGTTGCAATGTTAAATCTCATTCAATATTTTACAATTTGCATTAGATCCTATGGGTAATTTTCTTTTTTATAGATGAATAGAAGCAATTTCAGTCATTAAGAAATACATCCCTTGTTGGAAGAATACAACATGAAGGAATATGAACGCAGGATTCGTAATATTTTTCATTAAAAGTTAACGAAAGAAACGATTCTGGAATAAAGAACAAAGAGAAGGGAAAAATATGATAGAAAAGAGAGGATAATTTAAAATGCAATAAGCACTGTGTCAAAAAAGCTATTTCAGAAAATACAAAAAATCCTATGTATACGACAGCATTGTCATAGAAATGTTAATGCTATTGCAAAAAAATGATCAGGATTGGCAAAATAACGTTGTACAAAGTACATCTTCAACATTCTGATTTTTTTCAATTAGTAAATAAGTAGAGGAACCAGGAGAAACTGGTAAACAGTATTTCAACGGACATTACGTAAAAGTTACAAACATTTCAAATCCTTTTGTTTTATTATATTTCTATACATGTTAAGCTAAAAGATTTTTTTATTGAACCTGCATAACCCCGTTATATACTCTAGAATCCTGTATGATTTACACCTCGCGTCATTTCTTCTGAATAAGAAAGTCAAAAAAGAAACGAGGGCACTCGCTGTCTTTCCACGCCGCCGGGTCTCTATGGGTGCCTGCGACCTCTTCTGTCGGCGAGATGAACCCTTTGTATCGCGAGTGTCACGCGCATGCAGGGATCGCTTCCCCTCCCCGTCACCCCCAGCCCTCGGAATCCATTCGCCGCGTGACGAAAGTTCTATTCGTCGCGGCGTGGCCGACACAAGTCTCCTGCTCCACTCCATAAATTTGTGCCCTTCATAAATCGTCTATCAGACGCCGGTGCCAAGGTGAAGGTCCGAGGCTACAGCACGCGCTCCTGCATCAAATAAACATCCGTCATTGGCGGCGGACGGACGGTGCGGCGTGCCACGCTGCGCTGCGACTTTGTTCCCGAAGGTGGCAAGCGAACAATCCAATTATGCTTTCAGAGCCACGTGATATACGGTCAGATGCAGTTCACGACGAATCTTCCGAACGGTTTTACGGTAAATGACGCGAGATTTATGGGAGTTTTATGGGTCTTGTGCTCTCTTCTTGTCGCTTATCTGCGGTAGAGTCCGGCAAAGGAAACTATAATAAAGTTTTATGATGCTGCGAAGTTTTCTAAAAGTTTTCTCATGTGCGGGTTTCTTTGTTCTTTCGTGGGAAACGACCCTAAGAACACCCAATTCCTTTGGATTACCTCATTGTGCGTCTGCAGAAACCTCTTGGCCTGCAAAGTAAGTGAAATTTGGTGATAGAAAATGGGGGAAAGGAAGTCAGATCACATACGTTGTCATTTATGAGCAATTATGAGAAAAACTACTATTAAATTTGAGTCTTATTTCATTATTTACTTGTTTATATTTATCTTATGACAATATGTAAGGTAGTGTGGCAAATCATTTAACAAAGCTAATGAAAAAATGCTGCAAAAAGTGGTGTTGCATGAATAATTGTCACTTGGTAGGGAAAATAGTTATGAAGAAGATTGAACAATTTGCTGAAAACCATTTAATTATATATTTTCAATTGTCTGACTCTTGGGGAATAAATTGGTTTTGAAGGACAATTCAGTACTATTAACTTTAAAATAAGTTTTGAAAATTTCGCAGGTGGAGAAGAATTACTTAAGGTGGAAAATTCACTACAGGTTCTCCTCAATTAAATGAACAAATGTTGCTAATACATTTTTGCCAAAAAACGCTTCGTTTCTGCACAAGAGTTTCTTAACGACTTCTAGTCTTCTGTAATGACCACAATATTGTACTTACAATGTGTCGAAGTTTTGAGGATAGTTCTTACATTTAGAATAGTGAAGCGAAAGCATAGGATATAAATCAACAAAATCGCAAATTTGTGAATTGACGGAATTAGGGTGGAAATTACGATAATAATGTATCGCGCATGACCCGGCGATCTTATCTGATATTTGGCCGTCAAAACTTTAACATGCCAGTCGTCCATCAGAATTACAGTGAACTTGCTCACTCAGAAATGACACTAATGACGCTCCAAATTAATAGAGCTTAGCTTCGAGTCTTGGGAATGCGCATAAAGTTACGGTTATATACACGCTAAGAAGAAATAAAAACTGCAAAAATAACTTTGCACGGGAATCTACGTTTCAAGGTACAAAACGGTTAAGAAATGAATTATTAGTAATATTGGGAAGAAAATGTTTGTTTTTTCACTGGAAATGGTTCAATTCTGTATTTCGTACCGAATCTTCAAGTAAATCTCTGACTTTGAGTCCCCAAGTTTCTTCTTTCAAGAGTTTCCATGCGTTTAGAACATTGAAATATCTTCATCAAATGAAGTTATTGTTTGATTGAGAACTGAAGGCCAACTGCAGAATAAAATCCCGCAAAATGCTTAATTTGCCTAAAGAAACGGCCAACGATCTTTTTAAGAGTGCTCGGAAAACGCAGCACAAGATCACTCCCTTTTGAAGAGTTAAATGACCATAAAAGATGTAAATAAAAATTAATTGACCAAATATTAGTTTTGTGCTGTCTTATTAGAAAATAATAAGACTAATTTGCATTAAAGGAATAAATGTATACGCAAATAGAAGAACAAATTTTGGGAAGAAAATGAACATATTTTCGTTGAAAATTGAATATTTCATCAACAAATGTAATTTTCAATTTGGAATATTCTTGTTAGTTTTTGTAAGAGGAAATTTTATCGAGTTAAATACTTTTTCAACTTATTTCTGTACATTTTTAGAGAGATACAGCAGAGAGACTACAGGGTGTCCCACCAACTATGGACCACCCCCATAACTTTTAAACGGTTCAGGATATCGAAATGCCGTTTTCGCTGAATAATGAGAATCATGGGGCAAGTAACTTGCCGTAGAGAAATTGTCTATAATATTTTTTTAGTTTTCGATAAATTTAATCATCTTTGATTTTTTAAAAGGAACTATATATTTTTCTCACCAGCAATGGATAGATCATGAAAAGAGGAATAAAATGATGTATCATATGTTAGTATTTTGATAGTGATTTGCGTATAAAATTAGACTTTGTGATACGTGATTTTGAATGAAACGGACAATATTTCGTGTAGCAGCCCATGCAAAGGTCGCCGTTGGTGAACAATTGGTGAAAGACCTTCGCGGCGTCAAGACTGTTTCGTGGAGACAGGGAGTGTGAGATGGGTGGCCGTGGGGGATAGAGGCGTAACTACAGCAATTCATGGTCTTGACACGAACAACACACGAACAAACATCAATATTACCGATCAGAAAGAGGTTTTTTCCCATTTGTTTATCTGAATTGAACTTTTCTTCTGATGAAATTCCAAAGCCACGTTCATCGAAAAGAACAAAATTAAAATAATTTGTAGTGGAAGGACGATAATAATAAAGGGCCTTTTCAAATTTACACAAACCGATCTGAGTGTGTTACGGCAGAAACCAGCTATAATTTTAAAACAAGGGATTTTTTTAAAACAAGGGTCAATTTACTAAACTTTAACACAAATGTATCTGCAGTCTCGACTGCTAATATTGATTTGCAGAGTTTCTCACTTCATGACGACACGTGCTGCCTCAAACTTGAAAATCCACGGCAGAAGACGGATTTCTTTTGAAGAAATCCACGGCAGACGGCGGATTTGTTTTCTTTTCCATTTATGAAGAACAGTAGGGGTATGGTTGCGAAGTAGACGAATGATGCTCTTAATTAAAAATGAAATTTACCAACAAAGAGACGGGGGTTGCATTCTTGTCAAGTTTGAAAATGATATTTATTGCTAAAGAAGAAAAGTTAAATGCAGATAAATCAATAGAAAAAATCTCTCATTCTCATCTTTAAAATTGTTTTTTTTATGTGACTTTTGTGACAAGACCTTGGATTGCTGTAGTTAGGCCTCGTATCCCTCATTGTCAACCCTCTCAGCCTTCTTTCTCCACGCAACAGTCTTGACGCCGCGAAGGTCATTTTCCCCGAAGGCGACCGTTGCAAGGGCTGCTACACGAAATATTGTCCGTTTCATTCCAAATCACGTATCACAAAGTCTAAATTGTTTTGCTTCTGGACGTAAATGACACTGTGCGCACGTTTTGTTGAGCACTCCTTTTGCTTGTAGTTCATTTACCGTTGAAATTGATTTTCTATAACTCGGGACAAAACATTTTTCAAATATTTTTATTTTTCTAAAATAATTATTTTCTAAATTCATTTTTCGTTTTTTTTCTCCTGGCCCTCAAGAAAACGTGCGCAGATAAATTTCTTTGCCCACACGTCATATATAGTTTTTACTATTTTTTGACAAATAAATAAATAAATTTATACGCAAATCACTATAAAAATACTAACATATGATACATCATTTATTTATTTATTTATTTGTCAAAAAACAGTAAAAACTGTATATGACGTGTGGGGAAAGAAATTTATCTGTGCACATTTTCTTGAGGGCCAGAATTAAAAAAAAAATGCTGGTGAGAAAAATATATAGTTCCTTTTAAAAAATCAAAGATGATTAAATTTATCGAAAACTAAAAATATTATAGACAATTTCTCTACGGCAAGTTACTTGCCCAATGATTCTGCATTATTCAGCGGAAACTGCATTTCGATATCCTGAACCGTTTAAAAGTTATGAGGGTGGTTCATAGTTGGTGGGACATCCTGTATAAAGTGGTTTGGGGAATTGCGTAGGATATGCCACACATGCTAGGCGCTCTCCAGAGGACCAGGAAGACGAAGGGAAGAATCGAGTATCTCGAGACGTTCTCGATGTCGCCGAGGGATCGCCTCTAGAAGCAAGATGTGTGTAAAGTTCTTCATTGCCCAGTGCGGCTAATAAGCGAGACGCATTTGATTTATTAAATAGCTTCACTCAGGAAATGCCTATTGAACTATTCTATTACGTATTGGCTGGGCTATCCGGGACAAGCTGACCAGCCAATACTGACATCGGCCGCGGAAGCCTACGCAATCTTATATATTATTTCTCAAAGGGCTGTTTGGTCTTTTCAATAAATTGGGCGACATACGAAACCGATCTGTATAAAGAAGCAATGGATTGAAAAATCGTGTTTCTTTTCACCTGCACATGGGACATTCGTATTGAAAAAGGGCGTTAAAAATACCTAAATATTAAAAAAAAGTAGTAATTCGGGATCTGTAATATCTGATTGCCGCGCGATCTATCGGAAGAAAATTACAGTCGGACGGTGGCGGGTGTTTTGAAACCGAGCGACGTTAGGAGCGAGTTTTCAAATTTGTACGAATGCAATAAAGCAACATTATAAACGAGTTGCATACGCTATTTTTTGTATGACAGCATTATAAATTTCTAAGAGAATGAACGTCATCATTTGTGCTATAAAACGCCTGATTATGAACGATTTCTTGCAACAGAAAAGATCGTTTATAAAGATGGAATACAAAAAAAGAATTTAAGCAGAAAACAGTTTGGTTATTTGACTAACTGTGCGATTTAATCGCACAGGTTCTCACTAGTCATATTCTATTTCGTTTTTACGAGACCTCCATTTCATTCATGAGACTGTAAACATGAGAACCAGAGATCACACAGCAGCAGGAGAAAATTCACCAGAAGCTACAGATGTTCCAGAATCAACGTTTCAGAAAAATGTTATTTTTTCAAATTGTATATTTTTATTTCACGTGTCTTAATTTGAAAGTACATTAGTTTTTATTGAAATAGGTGACAATAATTCACAATTACTACGTAGAACGCGCCGTATTATTAATATTGTATTCTCTATCCCACGGTATAGTGAAGGGGAGGGTTGATGTTTAGACTGTTGGGTAAACATTGCAGTAGCTGCTTGAACCCTCCAAAGCTGTTAACAACCCCAAAACTCCAGTGCCGCATCTGTAAACCGGACCAGAACGAGTTAGCCAACTTCCTGACCCAATAAATTCTGCAGCGGACAAAATGATTTGTAACCGCGCATGGAATAATAGGTTTGAAACACGAATGCTCAGCGCAGTCCTCCAGGAATAATTGGTGTGAACATATTCATAAGCACGCAAATGGATGTGTTAGGCTTCACGCAGTGCGAATGCATGGCTGCTTGTTGCCAGTGATGTAGCGAGACATATTTGAGATTGCGGTATTTAAATGTAGCTTTGCAGTTACCTCTTTGTCATACCGCCTCGTTAATTCAACGATGGACTTCCATATTCTGTCGTATGTAGTTAACACAAAATTAAAGAATGGGCATGTGTAATCCTACATTTCTAATTTCCCTAACCGGAATGGATCATATAAAAGAGGTCCAGAGGATTTTTCTAGTATTGGTCGGCTAATAGCAAATAAACAAGCGCGGATCAGACCGAGAAGTTTACTATCATGGAAGTTAGTGAGGCATACCCAGATATCTCAAGGGAATTGTTGAGTAGAATAATAAGAAATAGAGACTCGTTTGGAAGTATTGGTACCCAGGAGGGGGGCAAAAGTAAAAGAGTTGTATGTTATATTTACGAAAAGGACATTGGGTGGCCATGTTGGACATAGAAATATTGTGATGTAAATATTAAGACTTAGAAATGTTCGAGGTCTAAATAAACAATAAATATGGGACATTGGAGATTTCTAGGACAAAATAAACATTTCTGTGATTTGTTTCGTCGGTATTTATAACTTATAAACTTTTATTTTGGAAGCGTCACCGAACAAAATATAAGAAATATGGACAGCGAATAGTGACAGGTTTTCATAAAGGAGTTGGCGTCAAGTCAAGGTGATTGACTGTCGTGAAATGAGATACAGCAAATAGCAAAATTACTAACAAACATTTGGTAAACAAACAGAAACGAAGGTGACATTTTGTATGAGAGCCGTAATTTTGGCAGAAGACAGATCGCAGTTGTCATCGCGAACACATGTAAAGGTATGTGGTCGTAGTTGAGAGTATTGGAGAAAATATTTAGTCATCGTCGCGAGCACAAGTAAAGCTAGCTGTCGTACTAATAGTTCAGCAGAGAGAACGTTTAGTTGTCGTGAACGGAAGTAGTCTCGAGTAGGGATGTCCACCTGAGGCTTTCGCATGTGATTATTTGATGTGAACAGTGTAAATAATTTAACCTTCCAGCGGGCGCGCGGCAGCACTCCGTGCTGCCTTCGTGATTTTATTGTTCTCAAAGGGAGTACGGCTGTTTGACGTGTCAGGGGGCTTCAGTATTTTCACTTGGCAACATTCTAAACGGAACGCGGCAATCTCCGTTCCGTTGACCGCTCCGTACCAATCGTAAACAAGATTTGAAGGTAAAAATGTTCTGATTGCAGCACTCCGTGCTCTACCGCGCCCACTCATATAACTATTTTTAGTATTCCAAACGAACATTTTACTAATTTAGATTGTTCGTTCACGAGCCATTCCACGTGAAATCGCACAAGAGTTAACACGACATTTTTTAAAATGTACGATATTTTTTTTCTTAAGTCTGGACATCGAGAAAAGGGACACGTATTTTTTTATTTGCCTGAAAATTGATTATTTGTGTAGTTATGGATATATTAAATTTTGGAATTTACAGGTACTTCACAAAATAAGATCAATTATCTCTCCGAATGTACTTAATATGAAAATGCCTGGTTTGCGTCATTTAATACTTTGAAATGTGTATTTTATTCTTCTGTAAAGAATTTTTTCAAAAAATATTTTTTTCATTTTAAAAAATGTATTTTTTTAAAAAAATGTAAACTTTCTATATACACTCGATGAGATAAAAATTTGAAAAAAATATAAGCGTGTTCCTTGTTCAATTTTCTGTAAAATACAACAAGAAAAAAGTGGGCACTCCACACATACAGTTCTAAGAAAATCAATTGTAAGTATGAGGGCGCTCTCTGCCTACCAATGCATAAAATTTTCTCAACATTAGTCGCAATACCCAATAATTATGAAGACAAGAGTGCTAGTATTTGTTCTGTGAATCGTGTGTACACTGTGCAACATGAGTGGCGATCAGCGTATGAGATAGATGTTTTAATCCATTTAAACTTTCTGATCACGATTTTTAAAAAAGAAAATTTCCAAGACGCGTAAACCACGATTTGCTGGTGAATTTACAGGAGTCATTAGATTGGAGAATTTGTGATTCATTTCGGAAGAAACGGAATCGGCTTCCAAAACGGTCTTTTCTTAATGAAGATAGCATCGAGATCAGTGGCTCCCGTGGCATTAACGAAAGTAGAGGAACGTCCAGTGAAAAAAGTGGAAATCAAGGAAGTGACAATTTAAGCTCTTCAGATAGCTCAAGTGTCTGCGAAATGAATAAAGAGAAGATAAACATGACTTTAATTGCAATAGGAGAAACCCCCGAAACGAAAAGAAAATTGGAACAAAATGGCATCCCCAAGAGAAATTTTAGAAAGTACAAAGTGTGAAAGAAAAGTTTTTGTTGATTTTTCCTATTGCTTGCAGACTTATTTGTGTTTCTCTTTGCTGAAACTTGTGTAACAGAAGAAGAAATCAGGCATCTTCTTGAGTAACTGCAAACGGCTTGTTGAAAACTTATTAACGCTTTTCTAAAGTTTAAGTGCAGTAGACTGTTTAATTTACTTAATTTGTAAGTTTAATAACAATTTTCTAGTTAATTTTATTTTTCGTATTATATTTTGTGTTTGGTTTTCTGAAACAATTTGTTATTTATTATTCTATACCTAAAACTAGCTACATTTCTGTTATTTGTAAAACATATTAACATTAAAAATGCAATGAAATAGTTGTAAGGTTTCGTTCTTCCTTCTTCAATTAAATAATAGACGTTTTGAGGGTGCAAAGTACTGTTATCTCGAGGCAGCATGCAGTGCTCCTACGCACCCGCTTGTGTGAGAGTAACAAAGGCGCGTCCACCGGAAGGTTAATATTATATTTAGGACATTAACTTGTACATAATTTTAACGTCAAGAAACAAGACCAGAAGATTATTAGTGGTCGACGGGATTCTTCGAGGATGATTCTCCACTTCAACAGCGCGGGCTACGAGGATATCATTTGCACAAAGGTGTCACGAAAACCATTTCGCAAGACAGCCATACCATTCGCTGGAAAGAAATTATTAGACAATTTTTTTATTAAAGGTCTTTAATTAACAAAATCCAAATTCAATTTGATGGCATAACGAATAATTTATAAAGTGAAATATTGCAAATAAGACAGAAAAATAGTAGTAATAAATATTGTCATTGTGTTTTCAAAACATGAAAGCTGAGGTTTATTAATATACAGACTCCGCAGATGAGCCATCTTGTGTTTTTCTCAGCAGAATAAATATTTAGCATTTACCTAGTCCGTACTGTTTCAGTAGTTTCTTGAAACTTCCTGGAGAGCTCTGTATTGCTTACATCATTTTAATGTTAATAATTAATAGAAAAAAATATTACAAATTGCTATTTGTGACTCCTCTTTGTCATTGTAAACTTTCTCGTGCGAAAGGAAAGTAATTAATTGGTGGTTTCCGATTGTGTGTGTAGCTGTGCAGGAGAGAGTGATAAAATAGTGTGAATAGAAGAGGGGAGGCAATAGACAATTTTTTTGAAGAAATACACAAACAATATAGCTCATAATTAATGGGTACAGATAGGAAAAGCAGACAATAATATTAAAGAAATTTCGTTAAATGATCTCGAATTGTGAGTTAATAAACATGTAATTCAAGAAGCCAGTAATTACAAGATACAACTAATTTTTCACGATATTAGCAATGGATATTAGCAACGGATTGAACCAGTATTGTTTTCGACCACCAAGTTAAACTCAAACTTGAGAAACTAAGGTTCCAGCGAGCCGGAAATAAAACTTGATGGGAAAGAATTCTGGTGTGGCGCGGAACCTCTAGGCATCCAGATGTTTCCTGCGACTGCACTCGGCTTCTGCGACGAGAAGAGGATAACAAGCTCCTTTTCTCTGCTTTGCTCTCTGACTCCCTCTCTCTCTCTCTCTCTCTCTCTCTCTCTCTCTCTCTCTCTCTCTCTCTCGGCACGCCCGTGATGTTCTTCTCCGACTCGCGAAATAAAGCAAATGCAACGCGCCAGAACTCTCGTCATTCTTGTTCTTCCATGGGAGAAAGGCGGCGGCGGTTGTGAAGATGAGAGCAACGGTTCTGTTGAAGAAGACACACCAATAGACTTAGTCATTGAAAGCAAGATTATTGAAAGTAAAGGGGGTATTGATTTTGATGACTCTCAAATTTTGCGAATAACTTAGGTTTGCGTGGCAAAGTCTGCGTCTGCTTAACCAGTTCGCCCGAATCTGTCCGAGCCAGACTGGAAACTTTCTGCCGGATGGTCGCTCCGATCCCTTTAAAGGAGCAGCCACTAACTGACACGAGCAACGTCGTTGCCATACCTCCCTTTCGTTTCACTTGCCGGCCTCGTCCCAGCCCGCCCTGATTCCATTCCAACTTTCACTTTAGCACGCCCCCGCACCGCCCCTAACCGATTCCAATCCCTACCTCACTCGCCCTGCATCACTTCCCCCACGCCCCTGCTTCTCTTCTCTCCACTCTTGCACTAATCGTCTTGCTTTCGCCACTTGCCTCAACTAGAACCACACGCTCTTGCCCGCCCCTCGCAACTCCCATCCCACTTCTCTCCACTCCTGTCCCGCCCTTTCCCTTTCCCACCTCTCCCCATTCATACCCCACCACTTTCCACACCCTCCCCACCCCTCACCACTCCCACCCTACCCCTCTGTATTCCCTCCCCACCCCTCTCTACTCTTGCCCCACCCCTCTCCACTCCCGTCCCGACCTTCTTCTTCCATGTCCCTCCTGATTCCTCCCCCACCCCTCTCCACACCCGCTCCGCCCTTCCCCGTTCCCGCTTTTCCTCACTCCCGCCACACACCTCTCCACTGTCGCCTCGCCCTTTCCCGACCCTGCCGACCCCTCCGTGCCTCCACACCGCTTTGTGCCCAGCTTTTACGCTTTGCCTCTCTGCCTCATCTTCCGTATCTCATCCTCACTCCAGCTCTACATCCTCGCTGCTGCGTGCCGTCTTTTTCTTCCCCGCCCCCTTTGCCCCTGCCCCCCTCCTCGCCCGCACGACTTGTCTCTCTTCCTCACTTTTACTCGCTCCGGCGACGCCATCGCCTTGCTCCCTCCGCTCAAACTCCGCCCGTTGTGCCCTTGGTTTCTCTTTTCCCCCGCCCCTGCCTGCGCTTTCCCTGGCCTCGCGCCATCCATCCTCGCCCTTTGCTCTCCCGTCCTCTTTCGCACTCCGACACCGCCCTTATCGTCCGTGTGTCTATTTAAATAGCTCTCTCTTCTCGCAATTGTTTGTACCCACAATGGTTTAGCGTGCTATCCCTTACCCACTTCAGTTCTTTTGAATTCTGCGTCAATACCGGAAGTATCCTTCCGGAGGACGTAGTTGCGTTTGTGTTCTGCCTTTTTGGTGTTCAAGGAGCATTTTAATTCTTTCTTTCCTCTTTCTTGAGTTATTCGTTTTAAAATGGACAATGTCACGTATTTCTGCCTTCAGAACTGAATTAATAGTGTCCTTTCTTACATTATTCGTCGTGAGTTTACATCAATTACGTTGAATGTGGGTTTTCATCCATTGTATTAAATACAACTACTACCTGCATACACTATCTATTAAATACAAGTACGACTTTCCTTAATAATACCAATTAGCAATCATTTAGACTTGTCGTTATTTAACGAAATTTGATGTACTCGGTCAGTTTTCCATCCAAGATTCTTGTTATTGAGGAAACTCGACTACTTTCCTGCTTCCGAGTGCACAATTCAAATTCTCTTCGCTGCATTGAGGAACTCTGCACTGCAGGTTCGCTCGTTTAGAGGTAGAAGTAACATGTTCAATCGACAGCACGAAGTTTCGGTGCGGTGTTCCCTTATTAAACTTAGAGAAGGGAGCGAATCTGGGCCACAGCAAGCACTAAAATCGTGTTGCCGCTACATCGTCCGAACCCTTATTCCATTTATTTTATTTATTCCAATGTAATAAAATAACTTAAAACATTGATGTTAGATGTCGTTAGGTTAAATAGTTTTCTGCGCTGCCGCAAGCAGCGGCAACGAGAGTAGTTGGACGCCCGGAGCGCCCAAGAGGAAGTCATTTGTATCATTGACAAGTGATGCTTTAGAAACGTGTATTAACAGATTTCGTAATACTGTTTTGTTATATCGAATTAACGCAACCAAATAAAGAAACGAAAAGCTGGTCTTCATTGCAGACCTTCACTACAGACTTCACTCCTGGTCCATTAAAGACTTAATACTCTGCCGTCTCTTTTCAACATTTCGGTCATAGAGCAACCACTGTGACTTATACTGTTGGGGGTACTCTAACACAAACACACCCATGTCCGAGGTGGGACTCGAACCCGCGACACTCCGGTCCGAGATCACTACTACACTACTAGCTTAGCGATCTCTGCCATCGGGACGAATCTGCTGTCCTTTAAGAAGAATCGCAACAAATTAATTGTAGCTAATGATGGTGCGTGAGTAACGTAATCCAAGAAATGGAACTTCTTGTTTTTAAGTTGTAATTATTCTTAGAGGGAGATGGTCTTACGAAAAGTGTTGAACGAAACAAGCCAGGTTATTCAAATAAGAGACTTAGTTGATTATTTGCTCTTTATCGGTCAAATGACGTTGATAACTGCAATTTTTTGTTTGATTAGTGATTCTGGGCGCGTCAACTGCTAAGATCATTAGTCCACTAAGTATAGCGCATGCTTTTCTCTCGCGAGATGGCGGTGATCTTCTCTCGCTGGATGGTGACATCAGACGCCAACTTCCCTGTTGGCTAGCGGGATTTTCCCCAACCAGATACCTCCCACCCCTAGTTGGGACAAGCTCTAAGCTCTCGACCGGTCTCTCGGTACGTGTGATAGTATAGTGCATGTAGAAATGTGTGTAAGAGACGAGGATAGGACAAGGAAGGGGAAGGAAATATTGTGCGCGGTCCGTGGCCCGTTTATTAGGGTATTGCTCCAGCATTCGTCTTAAATTGATCGGATAAACCACGGAAAATTACCGATCAGAGCAGCCGGCCGCTAGAATTCTCTGCCAGACAGCGACAGAACTCGACCTAGTTCTCTAACTTGTATCGAAAACCCTGCTACCGTCGGGACTCGAACCTAGGACCTCTCAGTGAGAGGCACTGCCGTGATATAGGTTGATGTCTAGAGCCACAATCGCGTAAGAAGGGACGTGCTTGTGCAAGTCGCATTCTTCCTGGGCGAATCCCCAACGGCGAGTGATGAGCGTGCACTTCGACCACTGCAACTTGGTGTGGCGCCGTTCCGCCGGCGACGGGGGGGCTGCCTCGAGACGCACCGAGCGCTTTTTGCTGGCGCCGACCGCGCGACGCGACGCCAGCGGCGGCGAGGCAAGCGAAAAAGGCGGTGGAAGTGGGACGGGCAAAGGACAAAGCGGAGGGCATCGCGCACGGCGACGACGGCTCTTGCGAGGATGGTGGTTGCTCGCGAGGTTTCTGACAAACAGTGGGGATGAATCGAGGACGCTTGCATGCAATGTCAAGAGACATGCGATGATTCCTGTGACAAGTGAATGAAGTGATGTTTATTCATTATTGAGATGCTAGTGCCTAATTTATATTGTCATACTTGGAACAGATAGATGATTTAATTTGTAGGTGGGATTTACGAAGATGATGGCGAAGTGGTGGATTCATTGATTATTTCATGTTTTCAACTTCTACGATCATTGGTCTCGTGAGGATAGTACATGTTTTCCTCGGGAAGAGGTGGTTGTCTTCCCCCCCTGGATGGTCAGATCCGTCGTGGTCCTGTACGTGGACGAACGGGATTTTTCCAAATCAAGTATCTCTTTCCAGGGGGGTACCGCCCCAGCCGGGACAAGCTGTAAGTTCCCGATTGGTGTCCTCACATGTGTGGTGGTGAGTTGCGAATGTGAGTGAAATTTTGTGTAAGAGATAAAGATATGCCAAAGATGAGAAAGGAAAGATTAGCCCGTTTGACATGAGTATACGCCTGGTGTTGGAGAAACCAGGAAAAAGTACCATTCAGAACAAACGGCTGCTAGAATTCTCCTCCAGATAGCAGCTTAATTCGACCTAGCTATCTAGCTAGAGTGGCAAATCCTTTCACCGTCGAGGACCTCCCGGTCACAGGCACTGCAGTAACATCAGTTGATGATATGTGAAGTGAGAAGTGGTGGAGGGAGAGGCAAGGGAAAAGTGCTGCAAAACGTGAAATCTGCTGCAAAACCCGCTGTGCCCAACACCAATTCAAAATCGATCGACGAGTGTTTGAACCCGGAGGCAGAAAGCAAGAGGTCTGATCGCTTCGCCACGGGTTGCTCCTGATTATGAAGTGTGAGGTGGGGACGCCATAACGTTTCAAACAACATTAAAATATAAAAATTAGAGGCATCTCAGATACAGTCTACTCGAAGTTGTAATATCTAAAACGTCATATAAAACGTTGTGAGGGATTGGAGTGGGGTGCGGCGGAGAGTTTCCGGCGTTGGGGGGCGACAGAAAAGCTCAGGCTAGGATAGCATGTAGGTCGGTGAAGTGGGGCTTAGGAATTAAATTCTCAGAAGCTGGGGGAGACAAGGATTTTGCGCGAGTGCAATTGATCTTCTCAGCAGTGGGGGAGGGGGAAGGAACATCGGTAGAAGTTGAGTAATGCAGAGTTCCGCGTGGAATAACGAACTTCGGAGAAGTACGGTAGGGGTCATTGGTTGAAACTAGGTGAGACAAGGAGTTTTGCATAGAGGATTGAAATCCTAAATGGTGGAGGCATAGACTGAGATTGAGTGAGGAAAGGGGTATAGCGGAGATACTTAAGCATCAGTGCCATGGCGAACGGGACATCTACTAGAATTGAGTGAAGCAAGGAATACAGCGAAGAGAATTGGGCTTCGGAGGGATGAAGGGACGTAGGGTAAAATTGGGCGAGAGTAGGCATTGATAAGGCGGTTAGGTAAGCGATGGAAGCGATTCCAACCCGTACGAAAGGGAAGCGACACGGCGATGTCAGTGGAAGTGGCAGACGTTGTGCGAGGCTGGGACGGCAGCAGGAGTGGGGGAGTCGCCTGGCAGTCGATACGACGCGACGCGGCGCCTGCCTCTTCCTCTTTGAATCATCAAGCGACAGCGGCGATGGCGGCGGCGGCAGCGGTGGTGGCAGCGGCGCGCGGCGGCGGCGGCGGCCTGGCGAGGCGCGGGGAGGCGTGGTGGGCGGTGTGAGGCGGTGTGTGGTGGGGCGAGGCGTGGCGGGGCGGTATAGTGGGGCTTGGCGGGGCGTGGCGTGGTGGGGCGTGGCGTAGCGGGGAGGGGCGTGGCATGGCGAGGAGGCGCATGGCGTGGCGGGAGGGGCGTGGCGGGAGGGGCGTGGCGGGAGGGGCGTGGCGGGAGGGGCGTGGCGGGAGGGGCGTGGCGGGAGGGGCGTGGCGGGAGGGGCGTGGCGGGAGGGGCGTGGCGGGAGGGGCGTGGCGGGGAGGGGCGTGGCGGGGCGGGGAGGGGAGTGGCGGGGAGGGGCGGGGCGTGGCGGGGAGGGGCGTGGGGGTGAGGGGCGTGGCGTGGCGGGGAGGGACGTGGCGTGGCGGGGAGGGGCGTGGCGGGGAGTGCGGGGCGGGGCGGTAATGTCGGAGCGTGGCGCGGTGGTGTGGGGAGGGGCGGGGCGAGATGGGACGGGACGGGACGGGACGGGACGTGGCGAGGCGGCGGTGGAGATGGCGAGGGCGGGGGTGGCCTCAGGGGAGGAGGGCGGCGGCGGCGGCGGCGGCGCTGTTACGAACCGGAGCCGTAGGAGGAATGAAGGAGAAGGCGCGGGACGCGTAATCACATGCGCTCTGCCTTACACCGCTGCGCGCGTGGGGCTGGGGCTGCCGCCGTCGCCGCCGCCGCCGCCGCCGCCGCCGCCGCCCGCGCCCTTTCGGGGCGATGTGGGGGGGGGGGGAGAGACGAAACGAGTGCGTGGCTTGGGAACCAGCGACAGGCTCCGGAGAACACGGCCGGGGAAGGAAAATGCATACTGTACGTATTCGTTGCGCAACGAAAGATCGTAGACGATGATTTGTCATTCCGCCTTGTAGAACGAAAATGTAATATTCTACATGAAGTACTTGAAAGAGGTTTCGTCATCGCAAAACGCATCCTATTATTCAATATTTAATGGAACTTTGTGTGAGCAAATATATAAAGATATTAAAATAACCGCTGTTCAAGATGATGCTTTTCAATGGTTCTGCTTAAATATTTTATTATCTATTATTATAGTAGTAGGGTATTATATATTTTTTTGGTAATTGTTATTATTATATTATTATTCTTATTATTATTATTTCATACAGTGCAACGATGTAAGGAATAGTAAATGGAAATGAAAAATATCTTGTGGGTGGTCACATACCACAAGATAGTAGTAAGTAAGTAAGTAACTAAGTGATGTGAAGTGTGGTGAAGTGCTGGTTAGTGTAATTCAATGCAAAACAGTGTAGTGTAGTGCAGTGAAGTGTAGTGAATGTGATAAGTGCCTTTTTTCAATCTAATTTAGCCAATATCTATGTATCTAGTACTGATTTTATCACTAATATATAATTGTTGTATAATATAGTAGAGTTGAAATAATTGTTATAACACTTAATATTAGTGATAGTATGATTATTGCATCGTATTGTATTGTATCGTTTTGTATTGTACTTTTTTATTATCTTGTTATTATTGATAATCAACTGCCCCCGGGTCATACCCAATTGCCGTTCAAATAAATGTATGTATGTATACCTGGTCATCTCTCTCGTTTTGCATTTTTATTTTCGGTGAAACAATTGATTGTTAGTTTTTGCAACGGATAGTAAGACTTTGGGACCTCTCCAAGTTTAATAATTTCGAAAGAAGAATAGGAAGAATTGTTGTGGGATAATAAAAAATAAGTTGGATCGATGTCTTTAGCTCACGATACTTGCTAGAACAAACTACAGACGCTATTGTTTTTTTGCGCAAAATCTCCTCTTTCAAAGAAAAGATCTTTCCCTGGTGGTCTTTGAAAGTCTCTTACCAATCCCATTCTTGTTCCCTGAGAACACTAGTGTAAGGGGGATGTTAACGGCGGTAATTGTAGTATATCTGAAGGATTCTTTTTATATTTATGAATTAATGCTTCATGTATTTCGAAAAATTTTACAATCATTTTCAGAAAGTTTTTATTAGTTTTTGAGGTATGGCAAGGTGTTACAAAGTTTGGACATTTTTTGTACTTCGAGTACTTTTCCTAAAAGATGGCCAAGACTTTATTTTTGAGGATGTATTTCAACATACTTTGTTTTTGTGAATGCAAAACTGTTCTTTATAACCACAGGCACTAAAGTAAGTTGATAAGAATTTACTCTCTCTTATGGGTGAAAGACAGGATTTTCGAACTGGCGGCCCGCTGACTGCATGAGTCCCGCCGTATCTTTTTGTGCGGCCATGACTGCTTTGAAAAATGTTATTATACCAACAAGATACACCACAATAATTGCACAATTCGTCTTATTTTCATTTAATGATATATTCATTTGCTCGTATGTACATTAATAATTATGTTGAAAAAAAGTCGTATCTAAAATATATTTGTTTCGTATAATCTCAGCAGATAGGTAAAAACCATCTTAAATTACGGTGCGGCCAAAGGCTGAAGTAAAATTTGATACGTGGCCCATAAGCCCTTAAAAGTTGGTCATCCCTGGTAAAAGAGAACGGAGTTTCCGTGAGGCGATTTGTTCTGTAAACATCCGATAACTGTTGGAAGGTGAACTATCGCTTTGGAGTGAGAAATACTCTAATAATGGAAATACAACTGTAACAAAGAGTGAGAAAAAAGTACCACGCTGGGATCGCCGTAGCCTTCCCCATAGTTCATTGGTATGCTACTTAGAGTTGATTAATTGTTAGGAATTCTGGGCGCGTCAACTACTAGGGTTATTAGTCCTGTAAGTGTAGTGCATTTGTTTCTCGGGAGGTGGCGGTGGTCTTTCCCCGTTGGATAGTGAGATCCGGCGCCGTCCTATCGTCGGCTGGCGGGGTTTTCTCCAGCCAGCTCTTTCCCACCAGTGAGCCACCGTTTCAGCGGGGACAAGCTCTAAGCTCGTGACCGGTCTCGTAATGGTAGTGTAATGCATGTTAATGTGTGTATAAGGGGAGGGGATAGGGTAAGGTAAAGGTAGGAAAGATCGCTCACGGTCCGTGGCCCGTTTTTTAGGATATTGCTCCGGCATTCGCCTCGTGTTGATCAGACAAACCACGGAAAGCTACCAATCAGAGCAGCCGGCCGCTAGAATTCTACTCCAGGCACAGCGACTAAATTCGATCTTGCTATCTAGCTAGTGTCGAAAGTCCTGCCGCTCGTCAAGTCTCGATCCTAGAACCTCCCGGTCAGAGGCACTGCAGTGACATTAGTATGTGCACTGAGCCACCTCTCCTGGTCCTGCTTCATTCGTATACAACTGTTAAAGTGTTAGGTATTTAATGTAGAGTACGAAAGTATGTAACATCTTATCAGAATAATGTAAAATTGAATTGTTGGTGTACGCTTTTGATATTGTAATGTAATTTTCAACACATTACCTAATGGCACTTCATTGCATATCATGCACTATATGCAATACTGACCTCAGTAGTTTTCACTTTCTGAATCAATACTCACTCCCTCGCTCACTGATTGTGGAGAAAACGTTGGTATGAAAGCGTAGGTTGCCGCAGCCGGAGTCAGTATATACTTGGCTGTCTGCGAATCGCCGCATCCTGGATACAGATACCAACATTTCGGCTGTCATGCTGCGACCTTCCTCAGAGCGAAATGCTTTTCGTCTCCTGGACAGTAAAGTAGAAACACATTGGTATGAATTTTTACACCCTAAATGTTTGTAGCCATCCATTTTCACAAATTCGACGCACAATCCAGTCACCTCATCTACCAAACCCTTACATTAACAATCAGTACAATCGTCGCTTTTACCGTGAGTTCGCGGAAGAAGTCCAATGGAATGTTTCTGCTTCGTAAATGGCGTGACGGTGCTACGGCGACATAGAAGGTGGTAGCTTCGGTGAAAATGATGGCAGACGCTTTCACGAAGCTAACTTGGTAGATTTTATCTGTATGAGGAACGAATTCCTTTCGTGGTTACAACGAATTTTCTGTGATATTTAAATCGAGAACCACAAGTGAGGAATTTTGTGGCAATTCTTGAGAAAGAAATTGTTTGTGAGTGTACATTTCCGAGAATGATAATTCAAACTGTTTTCCAAAGGTCAAGAAGTGTTTTCAAAATACACATTCCACTTGCAATAATCACCTTCATTGAAATTTGTAAAATAACAGTAAGTTTGAATTAAACTATTTCGAGGCGAGCAATAAAAAGAGGAATTGTTATATTAGTTGTCAATATTTGATTAGTAAATGTTTTTCAATCCGGTTTGTGAGTAATTCGGGGAAAGAAATTATTTGAATCAAGTAGATAAGAAATATTTCAATTAAAATTATTGCATTCAGCATTGCAGAAAAATTCAAGATCATGTGAGATCAGTAATCCGTTCTCGTTCGTGGGATATTGTCACGTAGGCTGCATGTGCCGTCATTTCGGAATACATCTTCCAATATTACTTTCTGTAATTTACCTAAAAAATAACAGTGAATGCGTGTGTCTACAATGTTGAATACAATGGTGATATTGTTTTATCATCCTAATATTACATTATTTAATAACGTCACAATCGCGAAAATAAAGACTTTGGGATTATATTCATGCGAGAAGATTTTTTAGAACGAGAAACATATGTATGATTTGCAATAAAAAGAAAGAAACAATGGGTCGTAAATGTTATTAATTTTGAAAAACCTTAAAAGAACTTTAACATAGTTTAACACGGAGTGTTGCTCGTGTGAACGCGATATATTTCATAAAATTAAGAAAGTTGAATTATAGATTTTAAAAGAAAAATTAAACGTCAATAATAGACATGAATCCTTGTTTTATTGTTGACCTGAAAAACGTATCTAGAGCTCTCTCTAAGGTTTTGTGGCCTTTTCAGGCGCTCAAGAAAAGTTTACTTCTTTGTTCTACTTTTCCTAAATTAATCTCCCCAAGAATTCCATCATTTTCCCAAAGAGTGTAGCTCTGCCGTTTGGGGCGAATAGCCGTTTCGCATAATTGTTCCGTGCAAAGGAAGTAGAACAGATACTTCCGCTCAGGCGCCGGGCACGGGCTCCGATGCGGAATCTTCACGTCACCGTCTAACTCGGAGTCGAGATGCCGCGCAATTTCGCCGCGCTGCAAATCGGGAGCGAGGCGGCCCCTCTGCCCCGACCTCCACAAGCACGCGCCGATCTCTCCCCGGGATTATTCAACTCGCCCTAATACCAGAGGAACGCCAGCGCCGCCGCGGGGCGACGCGACGACGCGCCCGCGAAGAATGTAAATTTTGCTCCTGCTTGATGCTGCTCTCTGGCGGCGCGTCTGCGCACTAGGAGGCGCTGAGCTGTCAAGTGGGTTGCCTATAGAGCCGGGGGCTCTTTCGGCTAAAATACGGTCATGTTCGAGGGATTTTATTTTTCGCCCTTCTTCCTCCCTTCTTTCACCGCGACGGTGGCGCCTCGCCTCGCCGCTTCTCTGCCCTTCTTGTCCACGCCCTTCACCTCGCGCGCCACCGCCGCCGCCGCCCTCTCACAGTAGATGCTGCAGTGGATCTGCGAGGGCGAAAGTTGACGGACTCCACGAGGGCAGTTTCGCTGATCTTCCTGTCAATGACTCTCGTATATAATCAAGCGTTTTTTGACGTACGTATCCATAATGTGTGATGAGAACATCATTTGTTCAACATAATTTCTTCATCATAATGTTTTCATCATCAATTGTTGATCGTCATTTCTTCAATTTTTGAATTTTTATTTATTTTGTATGTTTTATTTTTGAAACTTTTATTAATCTTTTAACTATTTATAGTTAAAATGTTGGGAAAGGATTCTGAAGCTCAAGAAAACGTGCGCAGATCTTCTCCGCTGCAGGATACAAGCAATTTTTACTGGTTTTTTTTACTAAATAAATCATAGAAAATTCAACACAATTTGTTCATCATCTTCTTCATTATCATTAACTCAAAATCATTTGTTCAACCTCATTGCTGAACGGGGTGCTGGGTGGTGAGTAACAATTTGAAGCATAATCTTGATCGTTTAAAAATTGTTACAACTTAACAAGATAGCCTTATTGTATATCCCTATGGGTTGTGAAGAGGTACAGGAATTGAATTTGAGAGTAAATTCTTGCTTATGGTAAGTTGGATACACATTTTAAAGTTGTGTGTATTATAAACTGTGTTTGACAGTTAGTTGAATATGAATTTAAAAAACAACAACTGAGAGTATGTATAATATTGTGCATCTATATGTATTATGAGGGATTTCAGTTAGCAATCCCCTAATATATCAACCTATTCACTTGAACAATCATGGAATTCCCCTCATTCAGTCATAATTAACAGGATCTTTGAAATTATAGGGAGCGTGATATTTTTCATTATTTTTCCACTTCTACCGTTATCACGAGACGAGAGCATCCGTAGTGTCATAGAATCATTTTCAAGAGTTCATTATTGTACATCCCGGTGCCATACTCACATTTAATCATGGGAAAAACAATTAACGTTTCATAGAAAATTCAAGACTAATGCGAGAGTTCTTCATAACATGGATATGACGCCAGGTGGGAAAGTAAATAAAGCAGATTTTTGCAGTTAGTTGAAAACTTCTGGGGAGTTTAATGAGTGTTTTTCCGCGAAATGTATGAAAAAAATTTAATTAACGTAGATTTACGTTAAAAAGAGCGGATCACTCTGCTTACCACAGAGAAATCTCATGTCGTGTTTTTCTATTACTGTTTGTTAAAGGTTTAATGGGATTATTGTACAGTTAAAATGTTTCAGTGTAAGCAAAAAACAACATTTATTTGATTTGTACAGCTTTTCATGTTGGTTAAAATGCTTCTCTCTCCGCATTACACGTGGTTTATTTTTTTGTGGCAATGGGAGGCATTAATCAGCGCGAGATATCGATTTCTGCGTGCAGATCGTACAGGGAATTAATTACAGCGCCGCTCGGCTCACAACAGCGACAGAGAGAGGTTTGTGTTATCTTAAAATAACAACAATGAAATATTATATCTATAGGTTTAACTAGCAAATTCTCGAGAGAAATGTTATGCCCTGGTTTTTATAACACAATTTATTGCATCAATTGAAATTTCACACACTGAATTTTATTGAATCTACGATAATTATTTTTTAAATATATCGAACGACAGATCGGCGGATCTCTAGAGTTTTGATAAAATAGTGCCTTAAACGGGAATCAGTACATTTCTACATAACATTTTTTAATAATAGCAGTTAAATGTAAAATTATAACCATTTTATATTAGAAAATATTACACTATGGTTCTATTTGTGTATATATATATATACATATATACATATATACACACACACATATATATAGCCCCTCGTCAGTGAAAACCTTATTCTTGTTTTTCCTGTCTTGTCTTTGTTATGATCTTACGTTAGAAAATACTCTATAATTAAAGTAGCTCTAAATCATTAACGGAATGTAGTTTTTTCGATAAATTTTCCTTTTGATGTTTGCTAGTTTATATTCCTGTTTAAATTTTTAGACGGAAAAAATATAAATTCAATAGAAAAAAGATTCACGTCGTTAGGAAAGTTATTTTTTTTAACATAAAATATATCTTCAAAATAGAAAATATAAATTTTTCCCTATTCCTGGGTCTTCGGGTCCCGGTTGTTCCAGTGGTAGTTTCTGTCGTGTGTCTTTAGAGTATTATATCAATATAATATATGACAGTCCTCGCAGTTTAGATCATTGGTCAGCGTGCTCACTTTCCTTGACGCATCCACAGGTTCGATTCATAGTCGGCCAAGATTATAATGTGCGTTGCAATGCCTCAGTATGTGTTGCCGTGTGACGATGAGAAAAATCATTCTCATGTTGAGAAGACGGCGAAGGGATGTCTTCGTGATAAACACACGTACCTCTTAACCCTGTTCGTCAGCTGCCGCGCAGTACAGACAGACAAGCAGTACATGACTACATACGATACAAAACGTGACACATACTCCACTTCTTCAGGAATTAGTCATAATACTTTTAGCCAGTAACATACATTAATTCTCTCAATATGGGATGCAATTGTAGATTCATATAAAAACAAACATTATGTTACATATTATTAAAGAAAAGTAGCGAAAATCATATCAGACAACTTGCTTGACCTGCCAGCGAAAATCTCATCAAAATAGTTTTATCCTTTTCCGAAATTTAGACAGACAGGACTAGTCCTAGGAAACCTTCGGGAGCGAAGAGTAAAATCGCCTCGAGCTCGAAAAATCACCGTATCATCACATACCAGCAGAGGAATTCCCCATTCCCAGCTGCACATGGGTGACTCGGGCTGCGCCGGCCGCCGCCACCGCAACTTGACACCTGCAAACTCCGCTCGTAAGATAATCCCAGCGGGGAGCGCCGGCCGCAGGGCCTGCCTGCCTGCCTGACGTTGGGCGGCGGCGGCGGCGGCACGTCAGGGCGGGCGCTGCTGCTGCTGCTGCAGGGCGCGCGATAGGCGCAGGCGTCCGGCGCGCGGTTTAAGCCATCATTAGGGGTTCGCGCGCGCATTAATATATGGCCGGCGCCGCCGCGCTGGCCGCGTGTGCGCGCGCGTGGGAGGCGCCGCGTTGAATTATGCGCGCGCGCGCGGGGCCGTCGCAGAAGCATGCCGTGCGGCGCGACGCGGCGCTATTCGCAACGCCACTGTGCTCATGCTGCTTTCTCTTTTTTGATTCGATGGTCGTTTGTCTGGGGTTGTTTGCGGGTGGTCGTTTCATGCGGTGGTCGTTTCATGCGGTGGTCGTTTCATGCGGTGGTCGTTTCATGCGCTGGTCGCTTGATTGGATGGTCGTTTGATTGGGTGGTCATTTGGTAGGGTCGTCGTTCGGTTGGGTCGTCGTTCGGTTGGATCGTCGTTTGGTTGGGTCGTCGTTTGGTTGGGTGTTTGTTTGGAGGGTCCTTTACTTGGGTGGTCGTTTGGTTGGGTGGTCGTTTGAATAGGTTGTCGTTTGGATGGGTGGTCGTTTGGTTGGGTCGTTTGGATGGGTGGTCGTTTGGTTGGGTGGTCGTTTGGTTATGGTGGTCGTTTGGTTGGGGTGATCGTTTTGTTAGGGTGGTCGTTTTGTTAGGGTGGTCGTTTGGTTAGGGTGGTCGTTTGGTTAGGGTGGTCGTTTGCTTGGGGGGGTCGTTTGCTTGGGGGGGGTCGTTTGCTTGGGCGGTCGTTTGCTTGGGCGGTCGTTTGCTTGGGCGGTCGTTTTGTTGGGTGGTCGTTTTGTTGGATGGTCGTTTGCTTGGGCGGTCGTCGGTGTGGTAACGCTTCATGGAGTGGAGCTATGATGAATTGATGTTTCGAAAACTTCATTATGTGTGATCGTTAATCCTGTAATGTAGTGAATCCTTATCTCCAAATGAGGCGATGTTCCAGCCCAGCTGAATGGTAAGATCTGGCGCCGACCTCGCGTGAACGTGCGTGGAAATTGCCACTCCAGCTGTTTTTTTCTGGATGAGCACACGCTCTTAGCTCCCGCTTGGACTTGTGTTTTGTGACTGACTTGTATGATAATATACTGTGGTAAGTGTAAGTTGTGATGATAGGACAGAAGGTAGGACAAAGAAGAGGAGAGATGATAGGACAAGAAGAGGAAGGAAAGATAGCGCGTGGGGCTTGGCCCGCTTGTTGAGTTACTGCTTAGACATTGGTCTGGTATTGATCGGAGACACCAGGGAAAATTTTCGAGCAGCCAGCCTTTAGAATTCTCCTCCAGACAGCGGCTGACTTGAACCATCTTGCTAGTGTCGAAAATCCGCCACCGATGGCATTCGAACCCTAGGACCTCCCGCTCAAAGTCGTTGCAGTGCAAACGGCAATTCTGACATTGAGCTAAACTCAGCTCAGGGGGAGGGTACTGTAGAGGCGGCGGCAAAAGCGATTGGAGAGGCGGTTATGTGAGCGGTTGTGTAGGTGGTTGTGATGGCGACAAGGTGGGTGGCGATGGCGGCGGGGTTGGCGGCAGCAGGGGTAGCGACTGTGAGGGTGAGAGTGAGGGTGGGCGAACGAGCGGCGGAGGGGATGGCAGGGGTGGGTATGGCGGGGGCGTGCTTGGCAGCGGCGGCGGTAGTGGCGGAAGCGGTGGTGACGACAGCGGTAATGGGGCGGCTGAAGGTGTGGTGACTGTGGGGCTGGGCGTGGCGGTGGCGGGGATGATGACGGCAAGGGATGATGGCGGCGGGGATGATGACGGCAAGGGATGATGGCGGCGGGGGTGATGGCGGCGAGGGTGATGGCGGCGGGGGTGATGGCGGCGGGTGTGATGGCGGCGGCGGTGATGGCGGCGGCGGTGATGGCGGCGGGGGGATGGCGGCGGGGGTGATGGCGGCGGGGGTGATGGAGGTGGGGGTGATGGCGGCGGGGGGTGATGGCGGCGGGGGGTGATGGCGGCGGGGGGTGATGGCGGCGGGGGGTGATGGCGGCGGTGGGAGATGGCGGCGGTGGGAGATGGCGGCGGGGGGAGATGGCGGCGGGGGGGGTGATGGCGGCGGGGGTGACGGCGGAGAAGGTAGCCGAGAGCTGGGGTGGCTGGCGGCGAATGCGGGTCCGGGGGCGGGGGCAACGGCTGGCGCAGATGTGGATGCGAATGCTAGGACGGGGTGGTGGCGGTGGCTCCTTTGTGGCGGCCAATCTGCACCTCGCACTCTCGCGCCACCGCCGCCGATAAATCGTGCTGATTTACGCGAGCGGCTGACGCGCCGCAGCCGCCATAGCCGGCGCCGCCGCCGACGACGTGTGGAGGTGTGTTGGTTACACGGGGCACTCGACCGTTTGGGGGAGGACGGGATCCGTTTCGGGGGGAATTCGTTGAGCAGCATTACGTTATGTCTAGTCTAAGCTTGTCAATGATAAGTGACGAATACAGGGGAGAGTTCGGTTAACTGGGCCCACCAGCGTGGCATTGCCCCAGGCGGGAGCTCCCGACCGATCTCCCGACATGTGTGTTAGTGTAGTGCATGTAAGTGGAAGTGAGTTTAAGTAACCAATTGATGCCCTGAACAAACCAAGCCAGTTTTGCATTCAATTATCTAGTGAGATTTGTATGGGCTTCTTTTAATCGCGAGAACAAACTCCCTTGGCGCTGGAGAGCTGGATTTATTGATTCTCAGTGATTTCAGGCGTGTCAATTACTAAGGTCATTATTCGCGTAAGTGTAGTTCATGTGTTTTCGTCGGGAGGCAACGGTGATCTTCCCAGGCTGGATAGCGAGATCCGGCACCGATCTACCGTCGACCAGCGGTATTTTCCCTTTCGAGATATCTCCCCCCAGCGTGGTGTCGCCCCAGGCGGGAGATCCCGTCCGGTCTCCCGGCATGTGTGTTAGTGTAGTGCAGGAAATGTGAGTTCAAGTAATCAATTGATGCCCCAAGCCAACCAACCCCGTGTTGCATTCAATTATCTAGTGAGATTTGCACGCGCTTCTTTTCATCGTGAGAGCAAACTCGCGAGTGGGCTGGCGCTTGAAGCGCAGGAAGGAAGCGACTGGCCAGCAAGGGCTAGCGAGGCTGCGAGGGTGGGAGGGCCCCCCGGGGAGGCCCGGTCGCAGCCCTGGAACCTCCGCCCTGTTGCGCGGCCCCGGGTCGATGCCACGCTCCCCGTCGCGCCCTCTCCCCGCATACCTCCGCGTCACGTGTGCCGCCGCCCGCCGGCTGCGGGCAGCGAAATACTCTGTTGAGCTCCTATCGCTGTCTCCCTTCTCTTTACCGTATGGCAGAGGTGTCAAGGTTTCCTACTGGTGGCATTGGCATGCCTCGCAGCACCGGGGCGTCCCACGAGATTCTCTGCGTCACTAGCGTCGGGAGAGGGAACTATAAGTCACCCCGCTGTTTTACAATGGTGATGGCGTTCTCTTGCGGCGGGGTGATGAACTGCATGGAGGGGCGATTTCGTCGTGGCACTCGTGTCACGGACTCCCGCTCGTGGCATCGACCTTGACGACACTGCCGTATGGCCTCACGTTTTGTATCAATATGCTAATCACAAGACATCTTGGTAAATTTATATAATTAAAAATAAATTGACTTTATTTTTTTGCCCGACCTCCTTGGACCACGCGTGCATAAACCCGACATTTACCGGGGTTCAATTTCATTAGCTTGGTAACAGGTGCAAGTAATTTTTATTAAAATTCCTGTCATACCTACAAGATAAACAGTAACGTACATACAATACACAGTGGAAATTAAGTGTTGTAGATTAAATAGTTTAGGAGCTACAGCGCCTCAGAGTTGACCATATTTAGGAACACTTTATGAACAACACGATTTTAGGAAAATGGCATCTGGAGGGCACATTTATTGTCCAAATGTGAAAAAAATGGCATTTTCTGAATCTATATTAAATTTTAAAACAGGATTTTGCTTTATGAATTGAAATATTTTCAGTAGATTCTGAGACATGGTCATTTGCGTTCAATTCTTTTGGGTAACTAAAATAGCGAAACTTCAACGACCTCCCCACGTATTGAATTCTGCTATTTTCGTCATGTCGCCGATTCTTCTCAAAGTCAAAGCAATAGCCTGAAGTTTCATGGCAAATACACTGGTGATAAGCATATTTTCATCAGATGTTTCGTTTTTCAGAAAATTGCGAATAACTTACGAAAAAAACCTAATTTCCGTCAAAATAGTACTCAAGGAAGTCGCAATGTTTAAAGGGTTCTTATTAATTAAGCGGTATATTCCCATAACGTGTTTGTCGCCAATTTATTTTGTTTACAGAAGATGATACTATAATGATTACAAATGTGTAGGATAACAATATACAACAATATTTAACCAATACAATTTTAACCAATATTTCTATTGGTTAAAAATTAGGCGTTGCGAAAACATTTGGCTGATACCACCAACTTTACACTTCTTATTTTATAAAGTGACTGCTGCAAATAATTACGTTGCAAATAGTACAATAATTTTGGTGCAAGAAATATGCAATAAACATTAATATATAGTACGAAACTTACGTTATCATTAAAAAACAGTGCTTCTGAGCGGAAGGTCCTAAGTTAGATTCTCAACGATGGCAGTATATTCGACACTAGCTTGCCAGCTACGTCGCTGTCTGGAGGACAATTCTTGCGGCCGGCTGCTCTGATCGGTAGTTTTCTGTGTTTTTTTTCGAGCAACACATGGCGAATGCCGGAGCAGTACCCTAACAAACGGGTCTCGATCCGCGCGCGATCTTTCCTTCCCCTTCCTTGTCCTATTCTCACTCTTTACTTACACACACTCACGAACACACACACACACTAACATATACAACGCTTACACACATGCCGACAGACCGGAAGTTGAGTTTGTCGAGGCAGTGGTGGTGCCCCGCTTGTGGGAAATGCCTGGTTGGGAGAACCCCTCTAGCATGAGCTAGGTCGACGCCAATTTTCACCATCCAATGGCGGAAGATCACCACTACATCACGTGGAAGAAGCATGTGATGTGAACACTTATGGGACTAATAGCCGTTGACGCTCCCGGAGTCACTAAGAATCCTTTGCCGTGGACGTCACACACGAAAATGAGGGCTCCTGCTTGCACTGTCCTAGATATTGAATGCTGCTAATACTCATTTTCGTACAGAGCTCTCTCGTTTCCGCCGTGGTCCTCACGAGTAGAAAGTTTACAGTAAGAGAGAAAGCAGACTCCATTTTCCCTAGCGCTACGTTGCCTGTGCCGTGGTCACCACAGGTGGGCAGACTAGGGTATCGAAAGAAGTTAACCTGCATTTTCATCAGGTAACACCGTATGCCTTCCGTTTTCGTGTCGTATGAGTGTAAAGTGTAAGAATCTAGTCCTCGTTTTCCCTCGGGTAGGACTGTACCTCAGTCAAGCGCGTCATATTTGCAAAGCTTAGAATACTGAAAGGAGCTAGTCTCCATTTTTTCTCCCTCTCATTCGTGCCTTCTCCGTGGTCATCACATTTGAGTATTTTACGTTAGTTACGAAGTTGGATCTCATTTTCCTCCGAAGCTATCTTGTGTCCGCATTTATTGTCACATATGGGAAGTGTTGGATAGAAGCAGGAACGAGTTTCTATTCCCTTTCCTCTTGACCGTGCCTCGGACATAGTTGTTCCTCATGGAAATTCTAGGACAGAGGAACATACACACCATAGTTTTTGTAGTAAGAACCGTTTCTTGAGTTAAGGTCAGTAAAACATCAATTTAAATTGCTAACATTTCGACTTATATTAAGCCTTCATCCGGGCAACGATAAACGAATTTTTTAATCCCTATGTGCAATAAATACAATACTCTTAGTTTTTGTCCTATGCCACCTTGCCTCTGCTGTGGTCACCACAACTGCCAATTACAGAGTAGATCAAGATACTAGCATCCATTTTCCTTGGCATCCTCCGTGGTTGTGACGCATGGGAAATCTAGAACAGTGGAAGAAGCTATCCCCCTGTTTTCGTCGTGCATTGCCGTGCCTCTGCCGAAGCCGTCGCTATCCGCGGCGGGGCCATGGCGCGCGTTGATTGGCCACCTGCATTACGGTAAAAGCTTTTGTTGCTCCGCTCGCCGGTCGCGTCTAATGACCGGCATTTCTCACATCCCTCCCCCTCTTCCGCCCACGCAAACCCTTCCACCCACGAAGCGCTTTCTCTCTCTCTCTCTCTCTCTCTCGATTGTGGCTGTTGCTTCTCCTTCCACGCCGGGCTCTCCTTCTAGCGTTGTTCTCTTTCCTGCTCCCGCTCTACTCCTTTTTCGTCTTTAAGGGGCGATAATGAAGAATTGATGTGGAGACAAAGTCACACTACTAGTTAATAAGATTCTTGCATTCTGGTTGTCTTCTTAGCTAGTTGGCTAGTTAAATTAGCCAAGTCCGTTGAAAAAGTTGTTAGTAAAGAATGAACATAGTTTTCATCGTTTTTTTCAACCACGACGGTAGTTTTTTTTTTTTTTTTTTTTTTTAGTTTTGGAACAGGTTTCTTTCTGGATTAAAGACGATCAAATCACCTAATCATAATATTTATTGACACAATCGATTATCTTCTATCCAGAAGGAAAATTATCCCAATTCTATTTTATAAAATGAGATATCTCCATTAATTGTTATTTTTCTCAATGTCTCCACCTTTTCCTATTCCGTACACGCCGTCCTTTAACTGCAGCGTTCATTCGTGGAGATTTGCCTTTCTCTCCACAGCCAATTTATGACAATCTTTGTGTGCTTCTTTCTCACGTCTCGTGTATTCTTTGCCGATTCCAAAACACAAAAATTTGCTGTGGGATTCCTTTCAACCGCATATCTTCCCCACGTCCAACCAACACACTATCATCTATTTAATAAATAATATAGCCACCCCAGATGTTATTGCGTGCAGACATACGTTTTACTGTTATGGACCTTAGTTTTTGAGATAAGTGAACTACTAAACGTAATTTTGATTTGTATTCTAGACCAATGAATCTCTCTCTACTGGAACCAAATAATTTCGATCTGAGTAAGACGGTTCAATCTGATTCGAGTATACTTTCTACAACCCATTCTGATATGATTCATCACTCTTGTTGTAACAAGACCCCGACAGGCAACACAGGTACGAAGCACCTATGTGCCTCCCGTAAATAAAAAAATAAAATAAAGATTCCAACCAGACGGCACCGAATAATCGTTATCACCTGCACTTGACAACCATACCCAAAATAATCCCGCGCGCCCAATAGTTCTCGGGTGGCGTGTGTTGCGTCGCCGGGTTGGAAACGAGGGTGCACGAGCCCGGACTGACCCGACCGCCGCCCCGCCGCCGCCCCCGCCGCTCCCCGCCGCCCACGCTGCGCCCACGCTGCGCCCACCGCCTTCCCCGCCGCCCCCGCCGCCCCTGCCGCCCCCGCCGCCCCCGCCGCCCCCTCAGCCCCCGCCGCCCCCGCAGCCCCCGCCGCCCCCGCAGCCCCCGCCGCCCCCGCAGCCCCCGCCGTCCCCGCCGCCCCCGCCGCCCCCGCCGCCCCCGCCGCCCCCGCCGCCCCCTCAGCCCCCGCCGCCCCCGCCGCCCCCTCAGCCCCCGCCGCCCCCGCCGCCCCCGCCGCCCCCGCAGCCCCCGCCGTCCCCGCCGCCCCCGCCGCCGCCCACGCCGCCGCCCACGCCGCCGCCCCCGCCGCCGCCGCCGGCGAGCCGCGTTCGCTCGACTGCAACCGAGCGCCTCCCCGGCAGAGGGTGTTAATTAATTCCCGGGCTGCGGGGGCGGCGGGAGGCACCTGTCGCAACAGACCGCGGCCTCCCCGCCCTCGCCGCCCCGCCGCGCCCCGCGCCGCCCCCGGGGCTAATTGCCGGGCGACGGCTCGTCCCCATCACCCCTCTGTGCGCCAACCCCTTCCCCGCAACGCCCCCCGGCACAGTGGTTCACAATTACGCCAAACGTTCAATAGCGTGTTTCTGAGTTCTGCAGAGCACCATTTCAGTAAATAAATGTTAAATTTTTTATGTATAGGCAAGGCTTGAGTCGTGATAGTCTTATCACACATACACGTCAAAAATAAGATAATTGTACTGACAAACACGTCATATCGATTATTATATTTTGTATTGTGATGCTGGTGTAACAAATGTCGCTATATTACGAAAATATTAATTCACTCTGTGACGACAGAAGGCGGATTAAAACTTACCTCTATATTTCTCCGGATAAAGAATGTGCCATAGGACAATATGCTGAAAAGACCTTCATGTAAACATACTTAAAAATCATTTTAACAATTAAATTATATTCCTTAGTCCATATTTCCATTATACGGACGCGAATATACTTTTATTTGATTGTAAAAAGAACCCCGCACAAATGTTATGGAAATGACGTTTCGGTCAAATTGTTTGAAAATTTAGTATGTTCTTCTTTAGAGCCTACTGATCAAAAGTAGTTGTGGCCGTTAAGCAAAAAAAAATTGTTGTTTGTGATCTAATGTGCAATTTAAAACTGACATAATGTGAATTTGTCAGAAGGTAGAAAGGCCCATGTGTGCTCATAAAGCGTATTCACACGAAACAACCTCACTTTTTTAGACATGTGAATTATTACATTTCATTTTCCGAGAAATAACATACTTTAAATGTACTATTATTGCAGTGTGAAGGTAAATATTTCCTTCTTATATTCTTATATTATATTCTTACATTCCTGCTTATATACTTCTCTTTTCCTATATTAGAATTCCTACAAGTCAGAAGTCAGAAGACTAGATTCTTAGAGGGGGTTTGTCGAAAGTAATGCGCTTGTTTCTGTTCTCTCGGACTTTATGAGAAATAATACCTATGTATTTTTTTCGTATTAATAATTAGTAGATAATGAACGCGAGAGGATTAAAGTTCCTAGTCAACAACTTCCTTCTCTTTTGCATGGTTTCGTTTGCATAATTTTCAGAACAAGGTCTTTCAGCTTGTTCCCCGGTACATACAGGAACGCTCTTTGAATCGCAACAAATAGCAATGTGGCACGTTGGGCTACCCGGAAAGGGAAAGGCACACTGGAAGGAAGTGACCCTTGCAATTACCACGACATTTTCTGGGCATCAGTGTTACGAATCCATCTCGTTTGGCAGGCATGCTCTAGCTCAGGGGTCGCCAAACGTTTAAGCGACTGAGCTACCTTACAGCTCATGAACCTTACCGTGAGCTACCCATCAAAGTAGGAAAATAATACATGTTTTTGTTTAAATAACACAGTTATTTATTACCTATAAATATACATTTCTGACCCCAAACGCTGCGTCTGAAATATCACTGCCAGCTACCGAAAATTTCCTTGTGAGCTACTAATAGCTCGCGAGCTACGGTTTGGCGACGGCTACTATTGCTGAATCTAAAGTTTGCGAGTTCAAACCGGAACGAAGCTGACGATTTTTAGGGGTGAAACTTTCCTTCGTACACCGGAGGGGACCTATAGCCGGATGTCCCATGTAATTGTGTGTAAAAGATCTTCAAGCCTAAGGGAAGCCTCTGAGCTCAATTCAAATCGCCTCTTTCGTCGCCCGAGTGATATGTTTTTTTCTCTGCTGGATGGTGAAAGGAGTAAAGAAATTTGAGAGATTAGACGGAAGACCAGGCCCAATGCCTGAGTCTCGCCCCGTATCACAAAGCATTATTGAATTGAATGGAACCTCGTAGAAACAAGAATTTCAAAGCGCATGCGCTAAAAGTTTGCTAACATTTGTGCCTTCAACATTCCTTCATTCATTGCCAACCGTGAACTCTTTCTCCCTCGTCGAACGTGGAATGACCACGCCTTCGATACGGTAATAGTTAACTCACTTCACGCCGAGTTATATGCACAGGGCTTGGGATCAGTTCATCATGGTTTAGCTGCCAGAGCCACTACCGGAGAGTGTCCCAAGGCTGTAAAGTAGAACTTTACCCGGAAAGTAGAACTTTTCCCCCTCTCTATGCCACAGCAAAACATCCCAGGCCATCAGAGCAGTTTTTTACGCCGTACACACAAAGTAACTCAGATCAAGGTGTTTCTCACATTAGGTTTGAATTGAATTGATGTCTTATTTTACGTGGCGAGACTCAGGCCATGAGGCCTACTCTTCCGTCTGACCACTCAAATTTCGTTACGCTCCTTTCGCCAACTAGCGGAGAAAGAAGGTATTTCTTGGGCAAAGAAACAGGCGATTTGAATTTGGCTCAGAGGCTTAATTGAGGCCTGAGGATCTTTTACATGCAGTAAATATACTAACATGAGAATCCGGCTTTACTTCTCCTCTGAAAGGAGGCGTACGAAGGATTTTTTCGCCCTTAAAAATTCACGGCTTCGATCGGGTTTGAATCCGCGAACTTGGCTATATAAGTCCGATACGCTAACTATTACACCATCGATGTCGCCTGCGCATCTTTCGACTCGCGCATTTGCTCGTCTTTCGACTCGTTTCGGACCACTGTGCGCCGCTGTGGCCGGCGCGCGCCCGGACACGCCTCCGGTGTTGTTCCATTGCATGTTCCGCCCCCGCAGCGGGGAAGAGACTCCGCTCTCAAACGCCGCCAGAAGCTACTGCTTTTCGGAAATAAGCCTCGCTTCGTTCCAGGGCACAGCATATGGCAGAGATTGGAATCCGGAAGTTTCGCTTTCGGTTCTGAAGCTAGTGCTTAATGAAACGGTTGAAAGTAACTTGGATAGTTCTCCCCTACAGGTCGGTAGATATTATTCTGTGGGAAAAATTTGATCATTTAAATATTTTAATGTACAATATTTAAAATTTGTATTAATACTTTTTAATATTATAATTAAATGTACATTTTATAATACCCAATTATCTTTAACCTTAAACAATTTTTGGTTGAAAAATATAATCTTTATTTTTATTTAATGCTCTATTTCGTAAGAACACATTGAAATGTATATGAATTTAGAAAGATGATGGATTGAAGTTAAATAAAATTGGAGAATACAGTGATTCGGGGTTTGTTATCAAATATGACTTTTGAAGTGCTAAGCCTTTGGTTAATGAATTGTAATCCCTGTTTGGATCTAATCGAATTTAAGCTCGTTCATTTTTGATTTCAGCACCTCCGAGATTGGTTTAATATTTTCAATATCGTGTGAATTAACATGTACAGTAGATGGGCCAACGCAAGCCCAAACACAAACAAGGTATGTTTCGTCACGTGGCTTCCAGATGGCAGCGCGAAGTAGCTTGGCTGTGACGTCATTCAAATTTCTAGGATTGTAGGGACTCCATAGATTCCAAGAAAGTCCAGAGTCGCCTTCAAGACGTTTGCCGAGTAGAGGGGTCACAAAGTGAATCGTTGCAAGCTTTGTTAGAAAGTGTTTCTCTCTGTGACAACCAGTTTTGTCACCTTATACAGTCCGTGTGAGTTATTAAAAATCAAAGAGCCAAGGTGTCGCATTCGCCATTTGCCGGGTGCACGCCGCTAGAGACGAGCGGAAAACGGGACGCGAGTGCCCGCTATCCCGCAAGGAAACTGTGAACTCAAATAGTAAATGAACAACACGCCCGTTATATATAAGCTTATTCTTAGCATTTATCGTGCTTATGACAATTTTTAATGAATTATGTGCTGACAATAATTCTTATTGTATTTAGATGATGAATTACGTGTGCTCAGAGGTGGCGTTGCTGGGAATAAACATGTTTTACAAGTCAATCTTCGCCTTATTAAAGTGTCTTCAAATGCTCTCTCAAATTCGATTAAGCTGCTTGAAGCTTTTAATTTGAGCGCAATAATTTTATATATTTACAAAAATGTAAGAAATAAAATGATAAACTAATATTAAATTTCTCCAGGATCTAGTATATACATGAAATATACACATTTCACATTCACGCTTATTTGAATACGTGCCGTTTGCACTATCTGACATGCGTAATTCTCACTAAAGTAGTGTTCTGTTATTATTATAAAATTACTTTGGTAATATACTGTTAATTATATTGTTGATCTGTTAGAAATCCAAATCCAGATCCAAAACATGATTAATAATTATTTGTATTTGTACAGGTATATTTGTGTCACCATAATTTTTAGTTGAGATCTTGACTGTCCGAGTGACGCCGCGTACAAGACTGTGTAACCGACGTTTCGACCATCTTTTTCGAGATCTCCGCCGTGATGCAGACTAGCCCTGATGATGACCTCGAAAAAGATGGTCAAAACGTCGGTTACATTCCTCAGAATAATCACCAACGACCCATGGTTCATTTCAAACTATCAACTCCATTGTGAATTAAACATAAACTCAATCATCCATCAAATAGCACGCCTATCCAATAATTTCTACTCTTACATAAACTCAATAGATCAACTCAAACAATACAATTTAGCCCAACAAACAACACACAGACCAGAATAAACAATAGATACCCGTTCGATTCCTTCCTAAAAACATTCTCAGACAATTGTGATCTGTAGATACTCTTATGAGTAATCTACCCCATTGTAGTAGCAATAGTAGAACTAGGTTAAGCATAGTTTAAGTTAGTAGTAAGTCATCAATACATATGAAAGAGTGTTCTACTGATCTATGTACAACCCAACAAGCAATAAATGAATTAAAAAAAAAACGTCGGCTACACAACGTTGTATGCGGCGTCACCTGGACAGCCAAGATCTCAACTCTGGCCGCGGAAGCCCAAGACTTCATATAATTTTTAGTTAATATACAGTTAAACTTCTGTAAATTTCTATATAAATAGTTTGAGGACGTTTCTAAGGATACAGAAGAAATTTAAATATACTATATTCCAAATTCATGAATATCAAAAACTTGTAATTTAAATGTAATAATGAGACTCTAATGTAAATAGAATAAAGAAAATGACGAAGGCAGAAATCAAAGATAACGTTGGCATCAGATTAAGACGTTTATAGAAGTAAATATTTGGAGTATATTGTTTTCAGAGCTGCTGAGATTATGGATCGAAGATGTTCAAATGGCAGCTACATCCACCATCGATAGAGACACACTCGGGCGATGCTTAGCGGAAGAAAACAGTTGAGAAGCCAGTAAGCACTGCGACTACAGCAACAGCGTCGACCAGAGATCAGGGTTTGTCCCGCCTGGATGAAATGGACACGAAACTAGGAATGGCAAGGTATAGCGATTTTCTCTAAATACCGTTTTTATTACTATGTATTTATTTACAATTACTTCGTTATATTGCTGAAGAGGGCAAAATATCAGTTTTTAATGAAGTGATTTTCGTAAAAATGTTTCCGTTATCCTACTGTTAAAATTATTATAATAACAGTTAAAATTAGTTGTGATTATATTCATTGTAATACATTTAGTCTCTTTTGAACCACACTAATTGAAAATAATGAAGAATTGAAATCCGACACAAGTCAAGCAATTTTATGTATTTAAATTCTAGAAAGCTAAGTGTAACGTACTTCAATTTTAAAACTATTATTATTGGTTTTATATTATTTTTCCAGTCTTATCAAATTATTGCTTTCAGCCGTAGGTTATGACATATAACATTAATCGTCTTACCTGTTGCCTGCTTACGAGTAATTCTATACAGAATCACGATTATTAGAAGTTCTGTGGAAGAAAAACTTACTATTGAACTGATGGCAATTACAATTGATTATCAGACTTTTCTCTTTTAAAAACAATCAAATCAAACATTCATTGTTATAATTTAACTCAGAATTAGAGATCCCTTGAATTAAATATTTAAACTTTTCTCTGAGTACATTAATGTATTCTACGGTCTTTCCGAAATAATGTTGTGAGCTTACGGTTACTTCTTGGATGATTTTCTTCGGAAATGGTTCCCACATCTGGTGCTGTCCTGTTGATGTCTTCTGTACCTGCTTTATTAATATGTTTTTGCCGTATTGTCCGAATAAATTCCGAATACCCCCCGGAATGTCTCTGATTATTTGATCTTTTAAGTAATTTCATATATAATATCGCGACGAGACTGGCCCAATGCTTGGTTTCGAATGAACCTTCGTGACTATTTCAATCAACTTATGAATATTTTTCTGCCCAGCTACGGAGCTATCCTAACCTAAACTCTTCGGAAAATACGAAGTATATTCAAATTAATTGAAATAAAATTTACTTTAACACGCGAAACACAAAAATCACAATTATAATTTCCGATTGATAATGCTTCTGAACTTCAATTCTACACTATGTCGATCATTAAGAATTAACCATCAACTATTCGCCTCGATAACTTTTACCAAAAATACCCAGATACCCCATTTACCAGATTACAATGAAACTAATATTGACACATACACATACATTGACACATATCATTTGATGTTCACAGCTCCAATGATTTTTATGAAAGTGAGTATATTTCACTTTCCACATAACTAAGACTTCCAAAGCCTACTTCATATTTATAGCATCTTATGACAACCGGGCCGTGACAAAACGTCATAAGTTTATCGCGCCTTGACATGAAACATGGAATATCTATATTTATTGACATGTTGCCTTTACAACGTCTATTCTTTGTATTCTGAACTTCCCGGATACGTAGGATCTCTTCGTAATAGCAGGCTTGATACAATTATTTTCATGCCGAATACCATAGTGTCTTTTGGTATATCACATAAGATTTACATCTCCTCTGTATTATATATTTTTATGATTATTTACTTTATTTTTAATATCTCTTATGTTATTTTGCCCTCAGAAAAACGCGATATCTAATAATATTAATAAATAAGTAATTAAGTAATAGTAAAATATGCTGTTAACCACGAAAGTTAGCTAGCTATAGTGATTTTGGACGACAAAAAGCCCTCAGGCCAATGGCTGATAACTTTTTTGTCGCCGCTCGATCATTAGAATCCTTATAACACCCTTGGTGCATATATAACTATTCCTTTACTACTACCAAATGCAATGTGGTTCTGTACTAACCATCGTGTTCCCAGTTGTCCAAATACTGCCCTACCTGGCCGTCTGACTGTGTTAGCTGTGTAACGCAGAGCCCGTGTAATGGGAGCGCGCGGGGCGGCCGCCGCCCGGGGCCTCTGGACACACAGCGCACGACTAATGGTAATCGACGTGCGGGGGCGGAGCGAGGAGGGGCGCGGGGCGCCCGCGGCAGCTCCCGGAGATCGAGCCCCGGCGGCGGCGGCAGTCGCGACGTTTGCGCGCGGCGTCACGAGGGCCGGGCTGCGCAGTCCGAGATGAGCCAGTCGGCCGGGGAATGAGGTCGGAAACCGGAGCTGGGGTATGAAGCCAAGGGTCGGGAACTGAGGTTTAAATTGGGCGCCGAGGGTTGGGTCGGAAGCTGGGGCTACGGATGGGAACTTTTGGGATGGAATGAGGTTTGGAACAGGAACTGGGGTTAAAGGCGGGGGTGAGATGGGAGCCTTAGTGGGGGCGATGAGGAGCCGGGGCTGGAATCGGATCCAGGGCTGGGGTCGGAGCCGGGGCTGGGGTCGGGACCGGGGGTTGAGATGGAGAGTCGAAGTTGTGATCAAAGACAGGGACAGGGGATGGGGTTGGGAGCCAGGCAATTGGTCGGAAAACAGGACTGGAATGGAAGCTGGGCCTAGGTCAGGAACCGGAGCTGGGACCGTGAGTCGGAATCGGAGTTGGGTCAAAGGCGGGGTTAGGATTGAGAGCGGGGATGGGGTTGGGAGCCGAGTATTGTGGTCGGGAGCATCGTGACGAAGATGGAGATTTGTAAAACGTTTCACAAGCCGCTATTATAATGTATTATAATTACTTAGGCTTGAGTTAACCATTTAAAAAATTCAAAACTGCTTTTTTAACTATTTTATAAGAGCTTTCCTTAGAAAAAGTAGAGAACATTTAGAAAACAAGCTTCTGAAATTTCTATCAATTCTTTTTGGACGCGTGTACACAGGTTTCTTTGCCATTTGAAATTGAAGTGGGTGTTCTTTCAAAACATTGATTTCAAAACACACAAATGCAATTGTGGGATGTAAAAGAAGCCTGGTAGGTTATTGGCAAAGTCAAATTTCTCCAATAATATTGTCCTAACGATAACTGAGATTCTCTCTAACAAACATTCCGACTCTATTAACTCAATCCTCTATTTGACGGAGAAAAGTGGTATCACACCCGGGCGCTGTAGCACGGGATGCTGAAGTGGGTCCAGTTGGCAGCTCTGGCTCAGTACTTCTCTCAGGGCCACCGGTGTGGCCCGCTGCTTTTTAATTCAGCCTAATTGAGGAAGGGAGACGCTTGGGCGCGATTGGCTCTAGTCTAGGCGAGTGACACGTGAGTCAACGCAGCGAGGACTGTCTGGTCCTATTTTTTTTCATTTCAGCAGACCTCCTCTAAGATACACCTAAGAAGCATGCCTACTCAATTCTGAGAATTCTCTCGTCCCGCGTTGTGAGTAGGTTTCATAGGAAACAAGGATCCAAAATTCAGGTGTGAAACACTTCCAGGGATAGGATAGCAGGTGAAATGTATACCGCTGGAAAAAACTTTTTGGAAAATCCCATTTAGTGCGCAATGTCTCTTATTGCCACAAACATTCAAAAAAACTTATAGTTTATACACCATGCAAATTTAATTCACAGTAGCAATTTTTTTCTGCAAAGGCAACATGCGCAATGAAAACTTCTTAGAACATCTTTCAACAGTTACGAACTCGTCTGAGAACTAGCATTGCTGCAGTACTTGACTAGTGAAATTTTCCTGTGATAATGAGTAGAAACCGAAAAAATATGTAGAATGAAACGTCAAAATATGTACATAAATATGTAATGAAAACAGTAAGAATATGTAATAAATATGTAAAATCGGACATAATATGTAATATTAAAATGCTCTAATTATAAAACATTTTCATAATACGAACTTACATTTATATAAAATTCCAATACAAATTTTAGAAACAATGCAAACGTTTTAAAAATTATTTGGAATACAAAAGTCGATACCCACCTGCACCATACATCTTTACCATCTGTAGTAAAACCTTCACAAATTGATATCCAGGAATATAGTTTAGCAGCCAGACTAGATGTAACAGAAGCCATCGTACAAACTGGCGAAATCTACGACCAACCAACAATCATTGCGGCATGAAGTCTTCTCATCGAAGTGTTACACGACGGCGATCTCCATAGTTTCTTGGAAATTGAGGTTAAAGGTCAGCAAACGCGGCGTCAATGATACTTTTCACACCTAGGTGAGAATGATCTGTCGCTGACACGCACTTCCCGCCACTGAGATAACTGAAGCAGGCACGTCGGACTGTCAGAATATTCGACCGCGTCTTCACGAAGCCCACCTCGAGTAGAGTACGCAGTAGCACGGAGTAAAAATGTAGGAAAAAGAGCAGAATTTTTTGAAAATACTTCTTTTCATAAAAATATGTAAGAAACTTGATAATTTTTTTAAAGAAGTGGAGAAAATAGCGAAATATGTAAAATATGTAATGTAGTGCCAAGTATGTAAAAATATGTAAAGAAAAAATCTGATATTGTGTTTGGACGGGGACAATTCGTCAAGATTAACATTTTGAGAACGGTAAGTAGAAAGACAAAAAATATGTAATTACATAAAAATCCGGTCTCTAGTTATCAGAGTTTTGAGATTTGTTCCGCAAAATTTGTGTAAGAACTTGACTTAACTCCCACGTCATTCAAAATACTGGGAAGTGCAAGCAGTTGCTTTATTTGGAACAGCCCACATTTTGCGCAAAGTATTTGCGCAAAGAAGAGACATTTGTGTAAGAACGTCAGCAGGTGATTCCTGTCGCGAGACGATACGGCGCCATTAGGAGACGAGAACGTGCCCTAGCGGCTCCCCCCTGCCTCCCACTGGCGCGGTGTGGTACATTGTAATGACGGAATTACCATAAACCATCACCGCGAGTAAGCGCTACTCCATATTAATGGGCGTGTAAAGGACAGCCAAATTTTGCTGCTGGGAGGCAGAGAGCCTCTTGGCGGCCTGTCGCGGGCGGAGATTGCTGCGAGGACGTATTAAGCTTGCCTGTGCCTGAGGCGTCCGCGGGGTTGAGCTAGTAGACCGAGATATGAATTGTAGCATGAATGCTATACATGATCACTGTTTGTCATATCGTTCCCTCTTAGAATGCGTTCTAATTGCAAATTCATTATTATGAATGTATTTTGTGTTCTAAAGATAGTAACAGCAGCACAGTATGCCTGAAGTTGTTCCGCCTCAATGCCTCGATATGTTTTTCTGCAAAGATATTAACAAGGATATGATAATAGATGCTGAAATGTGTTTTGTAAGGAGTACTTTTGGTCGAGGTTTTTGACAGTTGGAATCTGTTTCAAAAATAAATTGAAATTTGTCTCCAATTTATCTTCTAATTTGAACTACTCGTTCTGTGCTTGATGTCACTTAATCTGCTGAAGGATCGTTTGTTTGATTTGTGACTTGTCCATTATTCTATAGTAGTTCATTCTTATATATTAAGTTAGTATTTCTTGAATCCACATCCAGTACATCCTTAAAATAATTACGGTAAATTTCATCACGTATCGAATTTTGTTTTAAAATGTTAGTGTCTGGTTTGCTGAAAATGTCTTAGTGTGTCGCTTATGATTTGTTTCGTAAATCTAACCAAGTCTGGTCTTAAGTTTAAAAATTCATCATGCGTTTTCCTGCGATAGTCTGTCCAGTTTGTTCTGCATTTTGTCACTATTTCATACGCCCGTAGTATGTGACAGTTATTACAGCATTGCCATATGTAACAGGTTTCCACAGAAGTGTTATTAGGGCTTCTACTCTTCAACGACAGAGACAAACAACTAGTGTTGAAGTAACTTCTGAGCGATGTTTGAAGTGGGTTATTCCAATAGTAATTCGGGATTTCCCGTAGAAGTCGCTTGTCTTCCCGTAGCTCCTACACAGTTGGTTTGGATATTGACATATTCAGCTCCAGCTCCAAGTGTGCCCTGGCGCTCCCCAGGCAGCGGCTCTTTTCCCGAGGATTCATATCGCATACTTAGTGACTCATTCTCAATCACCTTTAGGTTTGCCTTTTACTTACGACCAGGAGTTATGGTAGTAATCCTCCCAACGTTGGGTATTAGCGCCGCCGATGGCTCTTCACTTGGCCCTTCCTCCGCCGCCTTAAGAGAATTCGTCCCGCCATGAACTTCTCCTGTCCAGGAACCCTTTCCTATGCCTGCACTAGGGTGTAGCCTTCCTCGACATCACCTTGATTGTTCACCGTCCTGACTTCCTCTGGGGTTGAAACCCAACCTCCACTCAGGTTGCTCGGCTTATCAGGTCTACCGCATGAAGGTGGTGGTTGATATGTAGAGGCTATGGTCACTCTCTTGTTGAGTGAATCTTTTCGCGTACATCCCCATTTCAGGATGATAGAGAACAATGGTGATTTTAGTGAACTTGGCAGGGTAAGGCGGGCAGATGAGGGGTCAGGCGAGGGAGCACAGGGCGAGAAGTGTGGAAAGGAGCAGGAAGGATTCGGGCAGTTCCACGTCAGGCGATGCAAACCAGGACGGGGATTCATAATATAGGCGGAATTTATTCCCATTCATGTCTGAATAGATGAATTTGATAAATAAATACACGAGCAAGAAAAAATGTATCCAGCTTTAAACTTCTCGTGCGATTTAATCATAAGGGTTATCACTAATTATTATTATTATTATTGTTATTATTCCAATCCTCCTGATATTTCTTCGTTTACAAGCCGAATATACTAACTCTTCCTTCTGATGACGGATGTGTTCGCAACTCTTAGTTTGTTTTTTTCTTGAAATCTCTTAATTTTTCTACAGACTAAGAATACAACTACTAATCTTAGAGCTTTTGCGAGTCGTTATCAACTTTTGAAATATAGCCAATATACACGGCTTATTCTAACAAGAAGACTTTACACACTTACGCAAAAACCAATTTATTATTATTTTATTTAATTTTTAATTACTTATACTTATATATTGTTCCGTAGCAAGGTGACAGATAAACCAAATTACATTTTATGACAATTAAAATAGTATTAATGCTAATTAATTTGTAAAAAAGTGAATATAAGTTTTTAGATTTCGGAAAACGTTAAATAGCGATCTCGTCTGTAGAAAATTGACCAGTAGTGTTAATTCTGTCAAATACATTACATTATTTATTCATGTTATATTTGGATATTTTCAGTAATAAAAAGAAAATCGTTATACATTACTACTATAACAATCAAAATATCTTCTAGGAATATGCTGAAATGAATATAATCTTGAAATATGGACTTTTTTCACCTGAACTCTGTTGATCGTGATTTTTAATATTTAAAAAACGATAGGTACCTGTCGGTAGGGTGAAACTATTATTAATTACATTTTCAATATCTATGTATAGTAATTTACCTGTCAATATCTACTTATTTTGAATAAACATGTATAATATCTTCTATAATAGAATTAGATAAGAAACTACTCACTTCAAATTTAAATTTTTTGTTTAAAATTACACGTTAACATTTTCTACTGTTACTTTCGTTCATGGCAAAACGTATTCGCGTTTACTTTTTTATATTGTTTCTTAGAAATTTCCATGGTCCTAGCTCCTATAACTAACTTTTCTATTTCAAAATAAGAATTATTTTCATATTTTCATTCATATATTTATTTAAATCCATTTGGATCAAAATTTTATGCGTATTCTTTAGAATAAATTTGCAAATTACTTTGGAACATTAAATTTGAAGAACATCAAGGGAGTACGAAGAGAATTAAAACTGTAAGTAATACTAGAGAATACATTTCTTAAGCATGTAGAAAGATAGATTTTCAGTTTAATGTGACTTAAAACTTATTCATCATCTTCACATAAACATTCAAAATAGTAACCTTTTAATGATTACATATATTGGTCTTGAGACCATACAAACCAGTTGAGTTTGTAGAGTTTTAATATCTTAAAAAAATAGGGAAAAACTATACGGAAGTGTTTAAGCAACTCAGAGGAATCAAATATAGTTGTCGACGATTTTGCGACAGAATTTTACGAACTAATTGAGAATGATCTTATATTAGCATTTGAGAATAACTCAGAATAGCTTACAGGTGATCATTTACGTTCATATCAGGAAAAAAACTTGTGGAATGAAGCTGTACTGCATTCTAACAAATAAAGTGTACATCTCACCTAGTACTAAAACAGATTTGTGCACTATCCATTCCTCCTTCAAATGTGGCGATCGTCTGTCACAAAAAATATCGTTTTTTCCGAGCATACTCATATGTAAGAAGTTTTCTACTAACCATACGGGTCACGACAAAACTGTCGTTGTTGAAGATTTTGCGACGGCAAAAATATAGTTGTAAGAGATTTTGCAACATAATTTTACTAACTAATTGAGAATGATCTTACATTAGCATTTGGGAAAACGTAGGACAGCTAACATGTGATCATTTACGTTCTCTCACAAAAAAACTTACGAAATGTAGCTGTACTAAATTCCAACTATTCGCATCATCCATACCGGCAAGTACATTTTATGGTGATTACAATTTTGAAATTGCAATATTGCCAGTTCATATTCCATATGGACGAACATACAAGGCCAATGAACACGTATGGAACATACAAGACCATTGAATGTTGGGAACTTTTGAACGGTAGTATAAAACTAACAGCTACCATGATACATTGTTAAGTCTAACGCTACATACAGACAGAACATATTTGAACAAAAGCTAGGCATGAAAGAAATGAAGAATGAAAGCAATTTTCAACACACGAAAATATTTTAAAACAGTTTACAGCGTCGCTGACGTCACATTCATCTAGTAGAATAGTAATAGAGAGAGGAGAGGTTGTCAAAGGGTAGAGCTTGCTGTAGTACTATGCTGCACACAGTAATAACGGGTCGGGTCGCCCGTGGGGCATGCAGGTCGCGGTATCTCTACACAGAATAATTATCTCCATAACACGCTGCTGAGGAAGGGCTGCAATGGAGAGGTCTACTGAGAAACCTGCATTGAATTCTGAGTGCTTAACGGAGAAAGACAATGAACAATAAATTGGCAAAATGATAAATGTGTTTAAGAGTAACATCCCGAATGCATTCGTACGGTCTCTGAAATATTTTAATTCATAATCAAAATATATTAATTGCCGCTAAAATAGAAACTTCTGAAATAAATGTTCAAACGTTAATTTGTATATTCAAAGTGTTGGAAAGGACATCCAGAAAATTTACCTGTTTGCGCATGTTATGCTCAATATCGTAGATGGAAACAAGTGGTCAGAATTTGCTTCTTGGTTGTGAATGTAGGACGGTTATGTCCATTGATGACCCGCATTAAGGGATTGTACTGCAATGAAATCTGTTTTCCATTGTCTGTTTGTGACTTCTTAGGACTATACTTGAGTTTTTTATTTCTTGGCGCGTGGGGACTTGTCTTCTAATATTATTATTATTATTATTATTATTATTATTATTATTATTATTATTCCTCTAAATCACGACTAAAGATGTTATGTGTCGGCTGAATATAAAATCTACTCCAGGTTGCAACCAGCTACCTAAGGAGTAGATCTATGGTCTGTCGGTGCCTCTACAATACTTTGCGCAAAATGTGGGCTGGTCCAAATAAAGCGATTTATTGCACTTCCCAGTCTTTTGAATTACCTGGGAGTTTAGACAAGTTCTTACACAAATTTTGCAGAACAAATCCCAGAGCTCCGATAAATATGGGGACGACCTGTGCTTTTACGACCCACATTCAGCTGATCTCGATTTTCAATCTCTTGTATGTAAAGTGTTTCTCTGCCTCCTTGGTAACGACGTTTTGATCGCAAGGTACAGCAACATCGATAAGTAAACAGGATTTGTTCTCCAAATCCCAGATGACTATATCCGGTTTGTTTGCCGCTATCGTGCGATCAGTTTGAATTTGTTGGTCGTACAATATCGTACACAATCCAACAGACGTCACCGGTTTTGGTGAGTGTTCGTACCACTTGGGGCATGTGTTCGGAACTTCGAGGGCGGTACAGATCTGCCAGTGGAGGTAGCTACATACCCTATCGTGTGTTTTCAAGTATTCGGTCTTTGCTAAGATTGGACAAGCTGAGACAATATGATCAATGGTTTCTATGTGTTCCTGACAAATGCGGCATTTATCATCTAAGGATATTTTGAGAACCGCTTTATCATAATGTCGTGTTCTCAAGGCCTGATCTTGGTCATCTATTACAAGTGCTTCCAATTCTGGCTTCATTCTTCCCCTTTTAAGCCACATAAATGATTGATCTTTATTGACCTGCACCTTGTCCATTCGTTTCAAATATTGTCCGTGGAGTGGTTTGTCTCTCCAAGATTTCTTTAATTTTTTTTGTGTCTCAAATTTCATGTTAAGTAGCATCAGAATTTCAGTGTCTCTGTCATTCTGGGTGTCTTGTATAGTCTTGTTCGCAATGCTTCTTGCTACACTTACAATGCCTCTGTTTCCCATTCTTCGGTCAGATTTCATGACCTGCCTCATTAGTGGGTCGTCTTGATGGCTGACTACATACTTTCCCATCCCGGTTATTGCATTGTGCCAGGATGCTTCAATTTGTCTCAGGCCTCTTCCTCCTTCCTTACGTGACACATAAAGTCTATGTACATCAGCTCGAGGGTGGGCAACTAAAAATAAGCTCGTCAGCAATTTCTTTGTTGGCCAAATAAACACAAAGCCTTTTATTACAGATCTTAGATGTAAACCTGATATTAAAGGGTTAGTTTTTTCTGCAAGGGCTTCGATGAAAACTGTCGGAGCATAATTGGCAGAGTCAGTCATAATTGCCTTTGAGTTTGTTTAATTTATTCCCAAAATTAGTAAAACGTCTGAGCATTTTGGATGAACTTTAGAAAAAATTGAAACCTCACGTGGTAATCCATTCCAATAAAAGAAAAATGTTTCTTCTAATAGTAAATAAGTTAGTTCAAAGAATTTTTTTTCTTTCATTGAGCCTCACATCATTTGCATTTTATACCAATGTTTTGATCTCGAATTCAAAAGTGCAGTTTTTTTCAAACCTAAATTCCGAATACATGTGATCTTCGATTTTGGAGTTTGTTGACGCAAAATATTATACAAACTCACATACCGAATGTTTGTGAATTACCAATTTGGTTCAGTGTAGCGATGTCAGAATTTAAGAAAACGTGCACAGTATACACTTCTCTCCATAGCATTTCTCATGCAATTTTAACTATTAATTGAAAAAAAGTCCAAAGATGGAACATACATGGATTGCTAAAATAAAACTACCAGAGCATGCATATCTGCACAAAAAGGATGCTTTCTTAAATTGAATTTGCCAAGAAAGATTCATAGGAAGCTCTACGAAGGTTAAATAAAAACATGCATTAGCATGGAAATCCTGTCTTTTCTCATTACAAATTGTAGAACGGTTAGATTCGAAAGCCAAAAACGCCAAAATAAAATGCTAATAAATGAAAAGAAATTCCACGATTAAAATTGTATTTCTTACAGATATATCATGTCCTCACTTTGAGGAGGAATTCACAGAATATCCAACTGCCATCTTGCGGCGCGGAATGCCATTTTCCCATTCCGTGTGTCATTTTCCCATTCTGTTGTGACATTTCCTGAATGAACTTCGCTGTCGGAGCCTCACAATGCTTATTATTTCTGCAAAAACCTGAAAAAAATGCCTGTCCAGTGTAATTCAAAACGTGGGGAATAAACTCGAAAGCTTTACTGTACTCACTGAAATTGTAGTGGATAATAATTCGAATAATCTTTTCTACGTTGTACATCAAAAATGAAAGACTGAAGTATTGTATCTACTCTCTTTTATTTCAACATAAAAATGTGAATCAGTCACAAGTGTTAAAATAAAAAGATCATTTAATAACTATAAAATTATTGAGAACAAGAACTCACTGCTGTTTAAATAATATTCTTGTTAATAAGATTGATGGTGATGTAGATAACTTCTAATAATAAGTATATAAAAGATGTATCAAAACAACACCTTTTATTTATAATTAAATTTGTTCAAAGAATTGGTCGGCCCGACCGGGATTCGAACCCGGGCCTTCTGGTTTTCGCAACAAGATGACGGGAATGGTGACAATTATACCTTTTATTTATTTAATATTTTTGTGTCTTTTTTCATATTTTATACGTTTTAATGAAAGTACATAATGTTTTTATGAAAACAGTTTGAGTAAAATACTATACGTGCAAAAGTTCTTTTCACGACAATTTACAATGGTTGTTTTATAAAGTATACATCTCATTTTCGTCTTTTTAGACACCTTAAAGCCTAAATATCCGAAGTCTAGTTACTAGGGACCACCATGAGGTTCATTTCAATGTCATTATTTCTAAAGTATAGGCAACGAATTCGCTCCTGAGTGATCGTTAGTTCGGAAGCATCGCTTGAGCCCTTGAGGCTCTGAGGTCATTGGTCTATTGGACAACGCGACGGTTCTCCTCGGGCTCAGACACTCCGTTGCGAAGCTTTCGTTTGTTTTCAACCCCCCCTCCCCCTGCAGCTCCGCCTTCCCTCAGTCTCTCGTGGAAGCTTTGTTTGCCGATTTCCTGTCTCATTAGAACTTTTTTCGTGGAACCGGCGCCAGCGTACGTCACAATTACCGAAAGCGAAATCCTGTTTATTTAACTTCGCTATTTAACTTGCCGCTACTAATGGCGACAGGATGAGAGTTCTGCACCCAGGGAATAAACTTTGTTTCTGCTGTCCGCTGTGTGCGATATTCTGCACTTTTTGCAATGCTTTTGCTCTGCAGGAGTTGTAGCATGAAGAATGGTATCCGTAATATTAAAGAGTTAATAGGAGAGAAATGCAGAACATACATGCGGGTACAAGAATGCATACCCAATACATGAATGAACAAGTAATTTGAACGAATAAAGACATACGTTTAAAGTATCATTAGAAAAACAACTTGAATTGCCCTTTATTTATTGGCCAATGTAACATTTCAATGTATCTGTTGAAATACTGCATTTTATGGAATTTTTCTGAACCTGTAAAAATATAAGGAGAAATTAGAGAAAGTAAAAAATAAAAACGGGGGGGGAAGGTTTTATTTTCGTGATATAAATACAGGCCATTTATTTCATTATCACACATCGAACATTTATTTTCGGTTTAGGTTCTTTACCTAGACCTTTTCACGAATTAACAGTTCTTGCGTTCTGTGAAAACGATTCTGATTTTTGAAATATGTTTAGATGAATGTATGTGTTTTACGTGCTAACCATGTGATTTCTTGTAAGAAATCTTATGAAATTTATTTTATGAAATACATTCAGCAATGAATTTAGAAAAATAGTCTTAACTTGAGGCCTGCAACAGCAAAATGCTGCTCAACATAACTCAACAAAATGTATTTCCAGACCCACTTTTCTAGAACATTTTTGTTTTTGAACAAAAAAATGTACCTTCACTATGCATACGTTTTGTTAAGCTCTCCTTTTGCTACTTTTGGTAGGAGTAGAGCCGAGGGTGTGGGTTCCTATTTTGTTAGAAATACTAAAAACTCAAATCGGTAGTTCGTTTACCGATGCAAATGAATTTTCTATAAATCGAGAGCGAAAATTTCTACTTGGTCGTGCTACCGATCGGTCAAGCACGGGTGGACTCACAACAGATCTTCTGCAGCAGTTCCGACATGAGATGTTTGACAAGTACCCTATAATCCAAATCTCGCCCCGCCCCAGCGATTTCCGTCTTTTCCATCGTCTTAAGCATCTTTTCCATCCCAGCAATATCCATCTTTTCTTACACAAGAAACCCCTGCCCGCGCAGCATTATGCCGATTAATTAAGTGTCGTAGAGATGTATGTAGCCATCAAATAATTGAACCATCTCAGGTGACACTTCTACGATACAGCCATAGAGCAATACAAGGACCTTACTGACGACATAGTGCCCCCTCAGTTCCACTGCGGAAACGAACGCCGTGTCCTGCATGGGCTACAACTGGCGGCGACGCACGACTACTTGCTTCAGATTCAACATTGATGTTACTTGAGACTCCGCGGGATAAAGCGCGTGATGTTCTACACAGGAGGAAGGAAGATCGCCACTCCCACAGCCCCTGAAGTCTAGCGTCACCCACCGCGCCGCTCGAAAAGCGATCAGTTTCATTAGTTGCTTGCGCCTCGCCGCTCCCGAGAGGATCTCGTATGTTATTAGGCGAGTAAAAGGACCTTCGGAGAGTCGGACAGTTTTCCAACAGTGCAAGAGACATTGAAGGATGTCAAGATTGCGTTACGACTCATAGCGTTTTCCATTCGATGCACTGAAACCCACCCTAGTGCCCGGTGCAATGGACTGCACTGACGAGTTCCTCAGTGCAGGTTAGGGCGCCCCGAAAGCACCCTGGTTCCGTGCCATTGTGCGAATGGAACTTCTTTGTACTGGTGCGCCCTAGCGGTCGAATGGAACGCGAAATCTGCCCTGAGTGCGTAACAGTGTAACGAATGGAAAACGCTATTAATTGAGCCGGACAAAAACGCCCTCAGTTCCGTTCGTTCTCGGGGACGATACTAGGCGCGCCGATACTACTGTGTCCGAGAATGCCAGTTCCGGAACTACCATTATCGAGAACGAACGATACCGAAACTTGGCCTGTTATCGGTGTGCGCCGACCGCGTCGAATAAATGCTGGAGGCGCCCCCGGAGCTCTCGCCAGCGTTTAGTATAGTTCAAACTCGAGGCAGTCTGGCAGCATGTCTTCTTGAATAAGACAAACTATTTTTGCGATTAGCGTGATTTGCACGTTGACCAATGCACAAGCAATCTAGCGGCACCTGTAATTTTTGTAGACAGCCTTCGGCTTTTGACATGTATATAATAAAAATAATAAAAAAATAACAATTATGATCAATATTTATTTCGCCTATTTTCATGTAAATATATTTTAAGGCATATTTAACTTTCTAAGCCTTTTTTCTTGAAATGTATTTCTATTTTCTTCTACTTTGGCTAAAAACGTATGTTTAAAATCATTTCTACTTTCACTAATCCCAGCCGTTTGGCATCGTACCTCTATTTTTTATCTAGATCTAGACAGAGGATGTCATTTGTTTTTTAATTCGACATTATGAATCTTTAGATACTCGCTTTGCTGTAAATTCTTTATACAAAGAAAAGAAGCGGATTATCGTAGGTGACCAATGGGTCATGGGTGATCGCTGAGATCAGATTCGCAGTGCAAACATCACTCGCGTCTCAGGGGGCAAGTCGATAACCACGACTTCCGACGTTGATATCTCTCCGTCCCACGTGTTCTTCCAGGAAGGTAAAGGAAATGGAAGGAAGGTTCTGTTAATTGAAAGAATTACGCGTTAGGTCTGTTTCGTATGCCAGTGATACAGTTAATGTCAATTGAAAAATTTATTTTTATTATTTCTAGGCTTATACTAAATTACAGCATTTTTCTATGGCGCAATAATGTTATAAATTTATTAATTTTCCCTCATTTTATATGGTGTATCAATGTAGTATATTGTAATTAATTATGTATTTCGAATTTCTGAATTTCTCTAACCGTGTGTGGCGATGGGGCAAGGAGTTGAATAGGCTGATTTGCAGTGGGCACCATTGTTTGGCCGCCAATTGTTTCACCCAATTCAGAGGCCATGGCGGCTTATATCCACTGTTACACAATAAATTGTGCTCAGTGACGAAAGGACGTTTTCACGCAGGGAAGAACAGTACCCATATCAATTTTGTTTCGCATATGCGTTTTTATTATGTAATGATGAAATTAATACCAGATGTTAATTGTGTTTAATAAATACACATTACATTCGAACGTATAAGAAACTTTAATGACATAACAATACACTGAAAAAAAAGATACCATAAATCACAACAAGGTTTCAATAGTTGAACTAAACCTTCATGCACCAAATGGAAACATTGCTTCGTTAGGCATATACCGAGTAAGATCAACAAATATCAATAAGCAAAATAAAAATCCCGCTTGTTAAACTATAATGCTCGTGATTGTTGAGCGGTTTTTGTTGCAGTGTACGGATACCTGTATGTTTCCGCACAGATCTCCTTGTTATAAGGGCATGTGGACTTCTCCTGGACCCAGCGGCATTCAGCTTTATGTCGCTATGACAAGTGTGTGGGAGGAGGGCACCGTGGAGGGGGGTAAAAAATCTGCCCAGTTCCCGCCTGGTTCCCGCGCTTATGTTGCTCGTGTCTGTCCAGCAGAGAGAATTATAAGGGAATGATATGGGAAGGCCCTATTTATTAGTGTGGATTACGTATCTGGTGGTAATTTTTTAGTAGACTCCAGAGTCAGAATTACGTATTGATGTGAAAGACTTTATTCATTGGGCGTGAACGGAATATTCGAATTAAGTGACCATTAACTTCGTATTGCTTCGTATTTCATTTTTCGAACAAGACTTCTTTCTGGAATGCAGCAAATATGCCGCATTGAATGCAATGACAACAGTTTGTCAGAGAGTGGTGCCCTTTGAAGGTGGTGCCACAATGGAATGGATCAACATTTTGAAGGTATTGTAATGGGACGGTTGCACACGTACTAATTTCGGCGTGTGCGAGATGAATATTTTATATAACAGGGAGTCCGGGAAAACTTAGCTGGCTGAAAATGTGCGTTTCTCCGCTACCTGAGTGCGCGAAGGGTCGCCGCCGGCCGCCGATGGGAGCGCCTCCCTTTGTTAAATACCGTTTGCCACACCTCTGGTATTTCCGAGCGCTGCGTCAGAGCACACCCCGCGTCTTCTCGGAAATCGTGGTGACGTGAACGCCCACTCGAAATCGGGTTCCAACCGTCGATGGACCCATGGCAATTGGACGGCGCGCATCACGCGGTTTGGCTGCGCCAATAGTCGAACACTAGGCGGGGGTGAGACATGTGATCTCGCGAGCAAGGGAGGTTGCTGCGAACGCGAGACTCGGCCATTCCGAGACGAACGACGACCGCGAGTGTTACCTTCCGATGTAAGCGACGACCGAGGTGTTGGGTCCGATGGTAACGACCGCCGCGAGACGCTAGATCGCCGCCGGCAACGCATCGTCGCCACCTCACCGCCCGCTCAGGTGCCGCCGAAGGGAGAGACGGAACACCGTGTGAGTGCCGATACTCGAATGAACGAAGAAGCGTTCGGACGCGGCCTGAGGGCCGTCCGCCGCTAAAAGACGCTTTGGTGTGGCGATTCCTGGCCGCCGCCGCCGCGTTAGCACGCCTGCCGCGCGCGCCTGCCCGCGCACAGCCCAAGCCGCCGCCGCAGTCAATGCCTGCCGCGCGCGCCCGCCCGCGCGCAGCCCTGCGCCGCGCCGCAGCCAGCGCTGCCGCGCGCCGGGCCGCTGCCACGCCGACGTCGCCGCCGCGTTAGCCCGCGTGCCGCGCGCGCCTGCCCGCGCACAGCCCCAAGCCGCCGCCGCAGTCAACGCCTGCCGCGCACGCCTGCTCACGTGCCGCTACACCGCCGCCGCGGCCACCAGCTGCCCGACCGGTCCAGGAAACGGGGGGAAGCGCCGCTGCCCTGCCGCCCGACACCCGGGCCGATGCCGACGCCCGGAGGGGCGGAGCGCCCGTGCGATGACCCGGAAGGGTTGGACTGTTAAGTTAAGCTAGTTATAAGTTAGGTTAAGATAGTATTAAGAACTGTAGGGGGCTTCACCCGATTATTTTTGCTTTGAATTAAACTCAGAAATCATGAAAGAGCGTTTTACTGTGTAGTGCATGAATATGCCCAGTCACGCATGCGTCCTAAATAGATTCCAGCCGGACACTTGAGGCAACCTGCAGCAGACGGGAATCCACAGGTGAGTCGGGTCACGCCCTGAGAGAGGTTAACACCGCCGACACCGATAAGTGGTCGTGTGTACGGGGGGGGTGTTACAGTATGTATACATGCCTAACCAGAAATGCATGTTTTTAGGTTACTAAGCCCTATTAATCAGAGTTACCAGTAAATTAATTGTAAAATTCCCCAAAAAGCTTGTGTTGAACATGGTAAACCAAATAATTTTACATCACCAGTTAAAATAATTGTATACATATGTTGGTGAATTTCTTCAAGTTTCCTACTTGGTTATAATTTACAAAAACAAATTTGTTATGATAAATTATTAGTGATGATCAACAATTCTTACAAATAATATTATATTGTTGACATAGTCAATGTCATGTTGCTTTAAAACAAAGGATAATTTAATGAATTTAATGCATTATAATTGGAAATATTTTTTTAATATTTTATGTTTTTTCACTTTCTCTGTATTTGTTACTTTATTATTATTATATTAAAATGACTATATGAAATACATTAAACATTAATTAATATTTGTCCTTTAAGCTATATAAGAAATTCAAATGCCATTGTGTTCAAGTATTTATAGAGAACTGTTTCCAAATTCTTATTTTGCATTCAAGAAAACGTGCAGGTAATCTCCTCCCTCATGCATCACATACATTTTTTACTGTTTTTTTACCAAATAAATAAATAAACATTGAATTCCCTGCAAAGGACTTGGTTAATTGTTTTAAAAAAAGTACTATTAAAGAATAAGTTATATGATTAGTTTTTAATACACAATTGGGCATTGCAATTGTACTGTTTACAATAAAGTTTAATGTTTTACCAATCTTATGACATATTTTTAACATAGTCTCAAAGTGTCATTAATGTCAATTAGAAATTGTATAATTGAATGTTGTGTAGTTTAACTAGGCATAACTTAAAATCACACAAATTAGGGGTTCCCAGTGTTACGCATAATCCCAAAGATATGTGGTAGGCTTGTAGATGATTCAGGATGTACTTCAAATTTTCTCTGGGTAGTGTGAATTTCTTCTTAATGCCCGTCGAGGTGGGTTGGTCCACGTCCTGACGGGGGGATGCAGAGAAGGCTCTCAAGTGTTCCTTTCTCCATTTTTTTCATCGTCTTGCTTTTCATTTCATGTCACGTATATTCTTTTCACTCCTTTTTCTTCCTCACTGGCCTTCTCTGTATGCTGAACGCCCACCCATGTGTTTGCCGTGCATGGCGACCCGTGTCGGAGGGAATGTGTGTCCTGGCAGTTGAGAGACCTGTTTGTTTCCCAACTAGTCCTGGTGCTATGTTTTTTTGGCTTGCACTAAGGGGTACGTCTACGTATTTTTGGGGAACATTCCTTGTAGGTGTCAATACACTCGCTTTGGCCTCGGACTCTTCTAGACGGGCGGTCGGGAGCTAACCCACTCCCGATCAATCGGCTCGGACTAGGTCTTGCACTGAACTCCAGGGTGAGCGGGGGGATCCACGGCGGTGCAGCGCTGTGACATTCCCCTACTATATCTTCGTGTCAGCCCTGGCACCCCAGTGGGGTGTCCCCTTGTTGGACTCCATGGTGGGTGGGGAGCACGGAGATGAATTTATATCCATCTCATGGATACTCAACAACCCCCCCTGCCCTCTTCTGCAAGGAAGAGGAGATGTGACAGAACAGTTTATCTAAATAGCTTCTTCCTCCGGGAAGAAGATAAACCAAGAAAGCCTCGGTTTCTGTTAATGTCTTGCTCGGAAACTGAAAAAACTTTCAAAAGTGTTAGTGCGGTCCGCCTTGCGCGAGCAATTGAGGAGAGTTTTGGAAAGCTTCAAGCGGTCGTGCGACAAAGAAATGGTACAATTCTCTTTGAAGCACGCACCGACGAACAAATAGAAAAGATTTTAAAAACTGAACAGATTGCCGGCCTCCAAGTGGAAGTGACCACTCACCCTACACTTAACCTATGTAAGGGAGTGGTCAACCATGAAGACTTTGCGACTGAAAACGAGGATGAACTTCTTTCCTTTTTCAAGAGCTACGGTGTAACGGAGGTGTACAGGATCAGGAGGAAGGAGAATGGGAATGAGATCCCCACTTCTACCTTGATCCTGACGTTTAATCTCCCTTCTCTCCCAGAGTATGTTAGCTGTGGTTATTATAACCTTCGCGTGCGGCAGTATGTGCCGAACCCCCTGCGCTGCTTTAAGTGTCAGAGGTTCGGTCATACACAACAAAGGTGCATGGCCGTAAGCCCTGCTTGCGCAAAGTGCGGTAATTCCGCGCACGATCCCAACCCTTGTTCATCACCAGCCCGCTGTGTAAATTGTGAAGGAGACCATGCGGCCAACTCCAACAAGTGCCCCACATATCTGAGAGAGAGGGAGATTCAAAGGATTAGGGTGACGGAGAAGGTATCTTTTCCGGAAGCGAAACGCCGATACCTGGTTAAGAACCCTGTGGATCTCAGGCGTTCTTTTTCTAGCACTCTAGCGAACACTGTCAAAGCGACGAGCATTCAGTCCTCTCGTGCTACTCCCCCAGTAGCGAACTTTTGTTGCCAGGTATCCCCAGTGGACTTCCCTGAGGAGACATCGCCTCTGCAAGGTGGGAAAATAATAATCCCCACAAAATTCAAGACACCACCCAAGAAGACAACAAAGACAAAGACAGAACAAGAATCCACTTCTCAGCCGCGCAAGAAGGCTGATGTCACACGGCCTGCTGGCCTGGACAAGAAAAACGATAGATCCTCCAAACTCCGACCACCTACCCCGACTCCTGAAACTCGCTCTGAGCGATCTCTCAGCCTGTCGAGCAGTGGTCAGGATGAGTCTGCCTCGGAGGAAACTTCAGCCGGGGTGGACACTCGCTCCTTCGGGCGGCAGAGGCGAAAAAAGGAAAAGAAGAAATCCTCTTAACTTTTTAAACAACGGCTCTCCTATCCTGGAATCTGAACGGATTTTCTCTCCGACGGGACGAATTAAAACTCTTATTGTCCCGTTATACACCATCAATTTTCTGCTTACAGGAAACGCATCTTTCTCCATCACGGTCCATACACTTTCGCGGTTTCACTCCTTATAGGGTTGATGTCGATGACGGCCTTCGCGCTCACGGCGGAGTTACTACTTTGGTCCAGGATTCGCTGCATTCTGCGGAAATCCCTGTTCACACTGACCTTCAAACAGTTTGTGTGCGGGTATATCTGCCGTCCCTCTCACTCACCGTATGTAATGTCTATACTCCCCCAAGACAAACGGTGTCGGCTGATGACCTTCTAAGTCTAATAAACCAATTGCCCACACCTTTCTTGGTTGTGGGTGATGTAAACGCCCACAGCCCTCTTTGGGGTTCCTCTCGTACGTGTCAAAGAGGTGCTATTTTGGAATCAGTCATCGACACCATGAATTTGGCTATTCTCAACACTGGGGAACCAACTCATTTTGCCGTAGCTACGAATTCTAGCACGGCTATTGATGTAGCCCTTTGCAGCTCCTCACTTGCTACTGCTATGCGGTGGACCATATTAGAAGACCTTTATGGAAGCGACCATTACCCCACGATTGTCCACATTGATCATCTTCGCCGTAGTTGTGCACGGCCCCCTCAATGGATCGTGCGACGAGCTGACTGGTCGACATTCCAGAATAATGTTAACCTATCAGACGGTCCCTTCGGAAATGTGGATGAAATGACAGAACATTTTAATAGCGCTGTACTCGCTGCCGCTTCCATCGCAATTCCGAAGGCAAGTGCTAAACCGCGACATCCTTTCGTTCCGTGGTGGAATGAGAACTGCTCGAGAGCGGTCAGTGCTCGAAAAAAGGCACTGGCACGCCTCAGACACTATCCAACAGTGGATAACTTAATCGAGTATAAAAGATGCAGGGCGAAGGCTAGAAGAACTATCTTAGAGAGCAAAAATGCATCGTGGAGAGCGTACGTTTCGTCTCTCAATTGTCACACGCCACCACGCCTGGTATGGAGGAAAATTCGACAGATAAGAGGACACTCTTTACCAAATACGGTGCCAGGTCTCCTGAAAAACGGAGAAATTATTACATCCCCAGATATGATTGTAGAGGAACTCGCCGCGCACTATGAAGCCATGTCAAGTTCGGCGAACTACGCTCCTGACTTTCTTTTGATCAAAGAAAGGATGGAGAGCCGTCCGTTGGATTTCTTCTGCAGAGCGTGTGAAGATTACAACACACCTTTCTCCATATCGGAATTGCGCTCTGCTCTTGCATTGGCCAGACGAACTGCCCCAGGTCCTGATGAAATACACAACCTAATGTTACAACATCTTCCTGATGTGGCGATGCAATTTCTCCTCCGCCTTTATAATCGCATCTGGGAAGAGCACACCATCCCTGCTGTATGGCGAGAAGCCATAGTTATCCCAGCTCTGAAGGAGGGAAAGGATCGGTCGCTGTCATCGAGCTACCGACCTCTCTCTCTCACCAGCTGCGTTTGCAAAGTGCTGGAACGGATGGTAAACCAGCGCTTGGTGTGGACCTTGGAGTGCAGAAACCTACTGGCACCAATTCAGTGCGGTTTCAGGAAACACCGGTCTACCCTTGACCATCTCGTCGCTTTGGCAACGGAAATTTCAACCTCGTTCGTTCTGAGACAACACCTTGTCGCCGTACTATTCGATATAGAAAAGGCGTATGACACCACTTGGAGGTATGGCATTCTGCGAACCTTGCACTCGTGGGGTTTCAGGGGGAAGCTCCCCTTATTCCTCCAAAATTTCTTATCGGACAGATCTTTCAGAGTTCGCATCGGTGACAAACTGTCTAACAGTCACCCCCTTGAAAACGGCATCCCCCAAGGCTCGGTACTAAGTGTCACTCTGTTTGCCATAGCCATCAATAGTATAGCGTCGGTCGTGAGGGAACCTGTGAAGGCATCGCTGTTTGTAGATGATTTTGCCATTTTTTGTTCATCCAGCAGCATAAGTGTGATCCAGAGGCAACTCCAACTGGTGCTCAACAAGCTGCATGAATGGAGCATGTCGACAGGTTTCAAGTTCTCACCTACTAAATGCACTGGACTGCACTTCTGCAGAATATACCATTTGCATAGCGATCCAATCCTGTACTTGGGAGGAAATCAGCTTCCATTCACTGACTCTGCCAGGTTTCTGGGGCTGACTTTTGACAAGTCCCTCACGTGGCGCTCTCATATCCGCACATTGCAAACCAGATGCGTCTCCCCCCTCAATCTTCTTCGAATGCTTAGTGGCACTTCATGGGGAGCCGACCGCATTACCCTACTGCGGTTATACAGAGCACTCATTCGCTCAGCATTGGATTACGGTAGTGAAGTGTATGGTTCTGCAGCTCCTTCCACCCTTCGACCTATCAACAGCATACACCACGCAGGTATTCGCCTCTCAACAGGCGCGTATCGCACCAGCCGAATCGAGTGCATTCTAGCTGACGCTGGGGAGCCATCCTTAAAAATAAGGCGAGATATTCTATTAGCGTCTTATGGTGCTAAAGTGTCAGGTCTCTTTAATCATCCTTGTCGCCGAATAATCACTCGCCCAAAATATGAATCTTCTTATATTCTTCGAACATCGCTACCCCAGCCCCCAGGCATTCGATTGCGAAATCTTTTGCGGGGACTTAATGTCGATCTTCCCACTCCTGTGAAACCCCCAAATGACCTGATTCCCCCCTGGAAACTCCTTCCCCCCAATATTGACCTCAGACTCTCCAATCTTCCCAAACAAAATACTAGTCCTCTGGTTTACCAGAAGCAGTTTCAGGATATGAGGGAAGCCTATCCGGATCATCTATTCTTGTACACGGACGGGTCATCGCACAATGACGCAGTGGCGTGTAGTTTTCATTGCATCTGGGCCACCAAATCATATCGTCTTCATTCACAGTGCAGTACATTCACAGCTGAAATGTATGCAATACTCAAAGCCCTAATGTACATCGAGTCAACGACGCTGCAGCGAGTAGTTCTCTGTTCTGATTCTCTCAGTTCTCTTCAGGCTGTCTCCCGGCCTTCGTCAGACTACCTGACAAAATCAGTTCAAAACCTGATTCATAGTCTCATGTCCCGCAACTATGACCTGGTTCTTAGTTGGGTTCCAGGCCATGTGGGAATCACAGGGAATGAGCTGGCCGACCTGGCGGCGAAGTCTGCTACTCGTAATACTCGTATCGACGTTCCTGCTGTGCCATTGTCCGATGTTAAGGCTTACTTGAAACGATCTCTGTTTAGAGCGTGGCAAACAGAGTGGCACAATACCAATTTTAAACTAAGTGGGATAAAGAATTCTGTAATTCCCTGGCGTTCCTCATCTCGCTCCTCTAGGCGTGAGGAAGTAATTTTAACTCGTCTTCGAATTGGACACTGCCATTTTTCCCACGGTTTCCTCCTTCGAAGAGAAACTCCTCCCGTATGTGACTCATGCGGGACGGCTCTGTCTGTGGAACACGTCCTCCTGAACTGCAGGAAATATTTAGGCAACCGACGAAGACATGGCCTGGGCAACTCGCTAAGGGAGGTGCTCGGGGATGACGATTCCGCGCTCTCAAAAGTTTTTTGCTTCTTGAGGGAAAGCGGAATATATAATCTTATTTGAGAGAATAGAATAGTGTTTTACTTTTTGTTGTTTTATTTTTGGCCCCTTTACAGCCAACTTTTAGTTCTACTATGAATTTTACGTGTTTGTTATATATTCTTTCTGTCCTACTACTTGAATACTCGATGTAGAATTCAAGTCTCTCCTTATGTATATGATTTTAATTAGAGGGTAGGCTCCATCTGTAACACATACTGAACCTATTCCCTTTTTAAAATACTTCGACATGGGCGCCAATGACCTTGGCAGTTGAAGCGCCCTCTAAACCTTAATCAATCAATCTTCTTAATGCTCACTATTCCATCAAGTTTATGAAACATAATTCCATAATATATTTATAGAAGAGTGGTTTTCCATTAATGCTGTACCAAAAAAATATATACTTCAGTGAACTCAATCAGAAGTCATTTAAAAGTGTTTTCTTATGTACTATAAATATTCAGAATTTTCATTGTTGAAATTGAGGCTAAAATGTCACGTGTTTTGTAAATATTGAAACAAACTGCCATGTAGACCTACAAAAAGTTTCTGCTATAACCCCTTTCTATTTACTTTTTAATTATATTTTCAAATACTGTTGTGGGGAGGTACTATTGTGTTAATTTTATTCTTTACTGTTGATTGTTGCAGATACTATGAATGTCTATTGCCTACAAGATCAAGATTATGATAATGTATTAGAAGGTGACTGCTAATTTACAACATGGACTTCTGTGATACTACTGTACCTATTATTTACATTCACAAAATATTTAGTCATTAATGGTTCAATTTTTTTAGTGACAACTGCTATTAACTGTCAGGTTCTGCTACAAGGATCTGTGCTTGGACCTTTGCTAGTAGTAATATATATGTTAACGTTATTCCAAACTCCTCTGATATTTCTGTAATTTCTTATGCAGATGATACAACATTAATAAGCAGTGAGCAAATTCTTTTTTCATGTAGAAACTAATGACTGAATCTTTTAAATGATTTTAAAGTTGCTTGTCAATAAATGAATTAAAATTAAATGTTAAGAAAACTGTATTTATCAAATCTGTGCTTAGATGACAAAATGACATGTGATTTTGTCATGACATTAGTCATTCTTGTTTGTTAATGTTTAGGAGGAGGAGGCAACGGAGCTTGTAGTTTACAAAGAAAAAAAACAGTGTTGGCAAATTTCAATAAGACAAAGTCCACAGACTAATTTTTCATTACATCTTGATGCATATATTATACTTATTGATGATACTGCATATGAATTTTAACAAAATTATTATCTTGTAAAAGTGTTAAAAAATTGTTAAAAGTTGTGAAACATCTAATATAATCATGTAAATATTTGTCATTAGCCAGTATTTGTGGCTATCTGTTAAAATTAAAAATTGGCAAGCAGTGATTTGTATTAATTATTAGCCATACACATGTTTCGGGAATCTTGTCTTGGCTTTGGTGATTCTACAATGAGGATAGTGGGCGATTGTGTTTAATTGGTATATGATGAAAAACCAGCTTAGGTGAACAATTAGAGTGGATGTGATGCTGGGATGAACAGTATATAATTTTTAGAAATATGATGGAATCCCAAGTATTATAGATTAATCATGTGAAACTTAACCCCAAGCTCAAATTCAACAATTCTTTTGTTCTTATTAAAAAAATAAGATAAAAAAATACCTAATTATACCAAACTAGTTTCCTTTGATGCGAACAATTTATTCACCAACATACCACCCTCTGAAGAAGATGTCTGTATAAAACATACTATTATGAATTCTTAATCTTCTTTTAAAATCAAAATAGATCTAATTAAAATATTGAACTTGCGCATTGAAGATAATTTTTTCAAACTCTATGACAAAATAAAAATTTTAAAAAAACAACAACAAAAAACAACGAGGGTCTTGCTGTGGGTTTGAACATGTCTCCATTATTTGCTGGAATGTTTAAGAACTATTTTGAAAGGAATTTATTTAACTCTTTTGTTAGGCATACCATTTGTCAGAATGGATTGAGTTGTCCTGGGTCTCATAGAACCATGCAATATTTTTTTAAATTTTGAGATCAATCTTTGGATCAATTGCAGGAAAGTTGTTTTTTTATTATTGCCTTGGAAGTGTTTTAGCAGAGTATTTGAAATGAAATTTCAGCATTTACTGTTTATTTTCATGATTACTTATTTTACATACTGATGTAGAAAAAGAAAACAGAACATTATGTAAAATCAGTATTAAACACGGAGTCATAATTATTTCCTGTCTTTATTTTTTATCAATAGCATTGTTGCTTACATTTAAGATTTTTTTTTCAAAAATTTGTGTATGATTGCGTAAACATAGGAAAGTATCAAACTTTTTACACACATTTCACAAATTTTTTTTGTTTCATTTATTGCATGTAAGCATACACCTATTTCTCTTTTTACTTTGGGGCTCAGGATAAATTTTACTTCAATTTTCAGGTTTTCTGTATTTAGTCAGCATTTGTTGAATTTCTTCTTGTAATAGTGAACCTTCTTTGCTGCTGCTGCTGGAGTAACAAACTTTGAGCCAAATTATTTCTTTATGTACTCTCATAGACGAGGGTATTGTTAGCCATTTCCTAAATAAATTACTCATCCTAAGCATAAAACCAAGCTATAAATAGTATTGAATCTTGGTAACCAAAATTAATATAAACAAATAACAAGAATATTAAATTTGTAAATTGAAATATTAAAAGAAGCAAACAAAAATACTTTCGAAAATAGTTTTCATCTATATTTTTAGCTCTAATTTAAACAAATCTTAGTGCTTTTATAAAAAAAAATATTAATTAAATTTAAATTTTTTTGACCGATAATATAATTTGCTAATTCATTTCATTGCAAAAATTACTGTCAGGGGTCCCTAAAACATGCTTAATCATTAATGTATTTATTAATCCAGACTAGCATTACTGATTACATGTATACATCAATTTATGTTGTCATTTGTTTGCAGTTTAGTTTGTGTCAATATATTGTGAATTATGTTATAGTTTACACATTTTACTCAACTAAATAAATATTTTAATGTTGTATTTGAATAATATTTTTTTCTAGGTACATGCTGTTTTGGTATATTCATTATATATGTACCTACAATATATAACTTAATTTATTCAACAATGCAGATGTTAGTGATGCTTATATAAAGCCCCATAACAATCAGATTGCAAAATGTAAGCTTTTGAGGCCTTTGGAGTATTTTTTAGTGAAATTATATTATCTTGCGATGTCTGGTTGTGTAGTTAAATGTATACATCTGTTGTTGGATCAAAAGTATATAATGAATATTGTATTAATAGCAGGTACTATGCATAACCCATTCCCATGGCCATCCATTCCTTCATACGTCAACGTTCAGTAACTTGCTACACCCATAAGGAATGTTTAAATAAGGCAACACGGATGGGCAACCTTCAACCAGCAAGGCAACAGGCAACCTTCAACCAGTATTGCTCTATGCGCCGACTCGGAAGGCCGGCTCCTTATCAGTATCGCCCGGATACGCCATGACTGTAGTCTGGCTCCTCCAACCAGCGTGCACGCTTATGCCGAATAGGAAGCTTGCTCCTCCGATACGAATGCAACTCGTAGCCGGGTTATTCTGACAAGGTTCATTCAGAGGTGTGCAACAAGGTTTTCTTCACGATGCAACATTTCGTTCCAACAATCTCCGTCACGAAACAGTAACACTGCTCCTGGTTGGGCATATACTAACATGCGTTCCCTTGTTACAGTATGAAGGATCAGGTATACTGCAACTGTTCTTTTTTTTCCGTGTAGGTATGAAATGAATTATTTTTCCCTTAACATATATTTTTGTGCGTTGATATGTAATTCTGTAATGTAAACTTTTATCATTATTTTCTTTGCTTACTTGAAAATAAACTGCAGGTCCATTTACATTATTAGAAATTCCGATTAGTAAACCTTGATATCAATATTGTGTAATAATTCACAATGTAAAAACAATTGATGAAAATTATTTTATTCTATTTTATTGATATTGCTAAAAAGTTGAATTTAAATTACTTTTTGCTCACTTTTTTTGCATTTAATTATTTCAAAAATTGTATTTTTCTCTCTCTAAAATTATTTGCAAATGATCGTGTGATTGTTACTTTTCAACCAATTAATAGAGAAATTTAAATTGTATTTTATTACGATTATAATTAATCAATTACAATTGAATGAAAGAGTTCTGCGAACACAATATGTGGCGATTTTAAATCCCGCAATTGCGTGGTGCTGCCGAGCCGCCGAGCCTCCGCTGAGCCTGCGCCGAGCGCCCGGCGGCGGCCGCTTCTGCCGAGACCGCGGGTATCGGCCGATACTGACGAGAACAGCCGAGAATGGAGCAGTTCCGATCGTCCCGATTCTTGAGAAAGACCTACGTGTAGATTTCAACAGGCAGATAAGGAGCCCGCCGCGACCTTCGAGGCTCCGAGACTCAGAAAGCAAAGCCGGCGAGAACGATCGATAATAGAATGCGTTTTGCCTGGCTCTAGCTATTAAAAACAGCGGAGAATAGAGAAATAATTATGAATTGGGCACGAACTATGGAGAAGACTTTAGAGAAATTATTAATAAAAAATATAGAAAGCAAACAATCGAAAATTATTGAGTTTTTCGAAGCTTAAATAAAGATATTGAAATTTTCAGTTCGAGGTACTAATGTATTTTTTTGTATTCAACATTATAAACGACCTTTTCTGTTGCAAGAAATTGTTCCTAATCAGGCGTTTTATGGCACAAATGATGACGTATTAGATTTTTCGCCTCGAATGATTGCGTTATCACACATTCAGCCAATCGCAGCGAGAGAATTAGGGGGAGGTAGAGGTAAACAGAACAGCCGACCACAGTTTCCTCGCACAGATGTCAAATACCCGAGACATCACAGGAAAGGTCTTCGCAAATTTAAGTTTCATTCACATATAAATTTATAATGCTGTCATACAAAAAAATAGCGTATGCAACTCGTTTATAATGTTGCTTCGTACAAATTTGAAAACTCGCTCCTAACGTCGCTCGTTTTCAAAACATGTACTCATACAATAAAGCTTAACATTATAAACTAATTGCATAAACTACTATTGCTGTATCTCTATAATTATAAAATGATTCATACTAGAGAAACTCTTATCTAATTTTGACTTCATCGTATATAGTGAACCTCTGATAAGTAAACCGGAAATATTGGTCCTCAGATGTAACTATAACCGGAGTCGACTGTATATTTATTATATTTTCAATATATTATGTAATTATTATATAATATTATAAATATTAAAATATATTACTGATAATAGTTCTACTTAACCAAGCTTTCTTCTTCATTATGTGTTTATTCGATTTTTCGCCGTCCACGTTGACGTAATGAGTAAGAAAACTCGCGCAGGCGTGCGTGTGAAGGCATCGACGGTCAAAATAGCGCGTTACGTGCGCTGCGTAGGCGGAGCGTGGCATTGCAGAGCGAATCGCAAATGAGCTGGCCCTGACACTTCTGCCCGCCGTCCATAGTCTTCTAGTTCTGTAGTCGCACCACAAGCTTTCAGTACGTTCGAATGTATTATACTAGTTGCGTTAGAGTAATTAAAGCGTTCGGGGGGGGGGAAGGCTTAAATTGTTGTGCGCCTTTTATCTCCAGTTTAAATCAACGGCCTATCGTTCTACATATGTCCACCAAGCTTCAGTTTAATTGGTAAAGTGTGGCGTGAAGTACAGTTTTATTTTCCTCCTTATACTAAAGAACAGAGGAGAAAAGTACTGGAATTACTTGAAACTTGCGATCTTGAATTTTCGATCATAAAAATCTGTCCTTAACGCTTTTGAGCTATAACCTCACTCGGTCCGTTATCGGATGTTCGAAGTATGGTTAAGATTGGTATAGATGGAGAGGAGATGTATACAATTTTTTTTACCCGAAAATCGGGATATACATGTGGAAGAATGAATATCTCACATACCTCTGTCAGTTTAGAAGATTTTGAGCTGAAACTTGGCAAACATGTTAGGAGTAAGATCTATTTGTGCCGCTCTGGAGGACAATACGGTATTTTAATTTTTAGAGGTACTTTTCATGAAGCCCCTATATTTTTAACATTTTCTGGTAAATGTCTGCAAATGAACGATGAAAAATGAAATGGCTGAACGACATTTAGAATATCATGAAAATCATAATATTAAAAAACTAAGGTTTTCGTTTAGAAAGGAATTTGTGTTTTCCGCTCAATTAAATTTCGTGATTTTTGCTTTACATGAAAGGTCCCAGATGTTTTGTCGCTTGATATTGCTAAGCAATGTTATTGTATTCTCATAAACACTAAATTTTAATAAAAACATGCGATGAATCGATTGAATTCTTGAATTTCTAAGTGTATGTAATCGCAACTCCCTGCAATTTTTTGACGCATGTGTTCTTTCACAAAATTCCAGGGAGTATAATTATATGTGGTGCATTACTTTTCACTGGAAGATGATTTGCTTTGATCTTTGTCTTTTCTCCCAAATAGGAAAATACACTCTTTTCACAAACTCAATGTTTCTTAATAGTAAGTTCACCAAACATACAGCAAACATTGTCTGGGGCATTCATTCAACATTTACTACTCATTTCTTCAATTCTGAAAATAAATATAAGGAGAGAGGGTGAGATTAGAAAATAGAGGTTTCAGCAAGTAAATCACAAACATAAAATGTACCTACTAAATACCTACCAGAATCTGTTGCCAACGGTGTAATTTTTGGGCAAGAGAAGTTTCTCGCTTCTTATGAGAACACAGTTTCGATTTGCTTATCTAGCATGTAAGTAAGCGTTCCCATTCTCTTACGGCAAAAAATTGCATATTGCCATCTGGAAGGAAAACTGCACAATCTTCGTGGCACACGTTCCCAGAGTATCGGAAAAATGCATACAAAACTGCCAGTGACCTACTAATCTATTAACGTCTATTAGTGAAAAAGCTGTGCGTGAGAGACCATTTTCATTCACATTATCGGTTTCAGCGTACTAAAATGCGCAAGGAATGGTTGAAATTTTCATAAAAGTTTTCCCAATGCAGACATGTGTAATATATCTGCCTTTGACACAAAAGAAATTAAGAGTTCGTACTTTCCAATCTTTATACCGCTGTTTTCCAATGAATTGAAAAAATCCTTAAATGAATAGAGTTTACTTTGTAATAAACTACAGGTTTGATTTTCATTACAGTCATTTAAATGCAGTAATAAGGGCAATAATTCGGTTTTTTTCAAGTTGCCCGACCCCTTCAATAGGATCACGTGGTCCCAATCATTCACAATTATTAATAGGTTTTATTCATTACATTTTAATTTTTCTTCAACTGCGCTGCATAATTTACTTTCTAAACATTTTTGAAACATTAATAAAATATTATAAAATAATCAGGAGGTTATGGATTAGTAATAAAACCATGAGAGCCACTCTAGGACCAGTTCAGTGCGTAGCGCTCATTCCAGGTGCGTGGGATGCCAACGCTATCCCAGGGACGAAGATCGCGCCGCAGAGGTGTTGAGTAAATCTCGTTCCACCGCAGGCTTTCGCAATGGCAGTGATGGCAGTGGCCAACGTCTTGCGTCACTGGTGGGGACGCTGAAGATTTTTCTTTTAATTTTTACTGTCACACTGGGTTCCATCAACTGCTGAGGTCATTGAGGTCCATGAGTGATGATATAATGAGTAGATGTTGCAGATAATGATGAGGTGAATGATGATGGAGAAATGATGAAATGGAAGACAGCGAAAATAAGATAACTCCGAGAAAACGTGCTAAGAGCTTACTTCGTCCACTACAATTCTCTGTTGGATTCGCCAACGATCCAATTTGGGGTAGAAGGTGATTCGCAAGGGATTACACCACAAGCCCCCCTCTCCCGAGGCGGTGGAAAAAGAGCGATGGATGCAGGCGGCGGCGGTAAGGACGATCCAGATTGATGTAGTGATGGTGGTGACATTCTAGATAGTGATCGAGAAGGCTGTAAAATACTAATGCTGGTGGGAGAGAAGTTACTGTAAATATTTGGCTGTCCGGGAGACGCTGCGTAATAGGCAGATTTGACAATGTTTCGGCCGACATACTGCGACCTTCCTCAAGGCGAAAATACCACGACACGGCCGAAACGTTGCCACATGTGGCCAGGGCGCGGCGCATCTCGGGCAACGAAGTATCTGTTGACGCCGGCCACGGAAGCCTACGCTTTCATTCGAGAAGGCACTGATAGTGGCAGTGATGATGGTAATGGGAGCAGGTGCGTCGCGAAACTCAAAGGGCCGACGTAATTAGTGACGGTATCTGCCGCGAGGCGCGCCTCTCTCGCACGTGGGCACGCAGAACCTTGAGGACAAGCGTCGGAGGGAGCACGCGGCCGAAATAGCGCTGACTGCTCTTGGCGCGGAAGCGGTGAGCGTCGGCTCAGGAAGTAGTGCAAATGGGTGGTTGTGCAGATGGTGATAGATTGACGGATGCAATTTATCGCTTTATCTTTTCTTTTTCCTTCCATGGCTGATGTTCTCACATGTGACATAATACACTTAAAAATATTTTTATCCACAATGGTACATTGTAGGAAAAACAAATTAGAATAAAGCATTATGAGAAACAGAAGGATTCGTGTCCCTATGACTTGTTTCTGTACTTGCATCCTTAACTGAAGAAATGTTCTGATAATTACGACAATATAATGTGTATGGTGAATTTTTATTCAGAATTTTTCAAATACCATTTCTAATACGTAAATGGATGAAATAAAAGTAAAAAAGTTCATAGTTAAAGAAAAAGTTAAAAGTAAATGAAAAAGTTAAAAGTTCAAAAAAGTTTAAAGTTAAGAAAAAAATTAATAAAGAAAAAAGTTTAAAGTTAATAAGGGGGGAAGGGCGTTTATCTGGGATCTGTTCTGTTCTGCTGCATGAGGGACGAGTGTGGCAGTGCTGCTAGTGCTGCTCTGGTACTGCTGCCGCCGTTGGTGTGGTGGGGGGCACAGATTTTGTCCACGATCTCTCTGTACTCGCACGGGGCGAGGTAGGGCCTGGCCGTGTGGGCGAAGTAGCACGATGCGCTCCTGGTGATGGCTTCCGCTATGATGTGTTGTCTTAATGTTTTGACCTTATAGCTACTCAAAACCTTTAGGTGCGCGGCGTTGCTTCCCGGGTACCATTCGCCCAGGGCACCCACCACCAGCAGTATCATTTCGGCGAAGGCGTAGCCGGCACTGAGGAGAGCTGCATGGGAGGCACTGTAATTACTCCTCTTTTCCTCGTATCTCTCCTGCAGCTTACCGGCGCGCGCCGCCACTACCGTTGCTACTTCCGCCACTACCGTTAGTGGAATAGGAAATACGAGGCAAGCGGAAGAGTTCTGAGAAACTTACAGCGAACCCACTTTGTTCCAACCATATTTCTTCATCGATCTGGAATATACCCAGGGATGGAAAGATAAAGATATACAACGTAGCAAAAAATCATGGAAGGTGTGACTCGTTTTGGTAGGCGTAGGGGAAGCGTCCCTTATCGAAATCCCCGTCTTCTGTTCGCACAACTGCTTGACAAGGCGCTGGCGAATCGCTGGGCGGCTGCGAGATCAATTTGACCACACGATGGTAAACGAATTCCAGGACACTTACGCCTCGAGTTGTGAGCCATATCAACAGTTGATTGACATTGAAAGTTACTGTCAATGATATTGAACGCGTAGCGACATCACCTTGTACGACGAAGGGAACTTACCCGGCAGCAGTCCACGGCAAATGGCGGTGCACAATTGGCGACGCAAACTTCTAGCACTTACGCCAGTGGTGTCAAGGTCTCCTACTGGTGGCAGTGGCAAGCCTCGCGGCACCGTGCCATGTCACGAGCTTCTCTGAGCTACTAGGGTCGGGAGAGGAAACAGTTAGTAACCACGCCGTTTTACAATAGGGATGGCGTTGTCTCTTGCGGAGGGGTGATGAACTGCGTGGAGAGGCAATTTCGTCGTGGCACTCGTGTCACGGACTCCCGCTCGTGGCATCGACCTTGGCAATAATGACTTACGCTAAGCAAGGTTTTCTTTGAAGCGCTTCAGGTACAGCCCCCCTGGACGTTTGACTACATGCAGCTCTCTTGCCTTGAGAATCGTGTTAATAAGCTCCTAACTACTGCACACTGTACACTGCTCAGTGTACAGTTTGGAGTTATCAACCATCTGCGCCCCATCCTTCACTTCCCAAGCGAGTTCCGTAGAGGTCGCCTTCCCGTTCGTGGAATCGGTGTCGGTGTCCGTGGTTCGATGCCCGGCGGCCGCGCGCGGTTCCGTTCCTGGAAGCGGCTGCCGCGTCGCGAAGTGCTGCGTGCAGCTGACAGTTGGTGCGGCGTCTTCAATCGGGGCGCTGGCAGGAGACGCCACTGCTCGGACTCCACTGGCGGATCCAGGGGAGGCATGGGGGCCATGTCCCCCCCTGAAAGGCCTAGAGTTTTCGTTTACCTTTCTTTATTTGGAAAAATTGATTTAAACATTTATATATGTTCGAATTACGTAATTGTTTAAACAATAATATTGTATAGTATCGTATGTACAGTACACAAATAATATAAAAAATAATAATAAACATGTTTGTGATTTAACAAATGTCTACAATGCCCCCCTCTCCCCACAAAAAAAATGGATCCGTCCCTACTGGGACGGGAGCTGGCGCCATTCAATTTGTTGTTGTTTAATTTACTCATGGAATGATTATGTTTGTAAAGCGGATTTTTGAATTTGCTCATAGTACCACCTCTTCTTCACTTGCTTTCGGAAGCCACCTTCCTAACTTTATCGGTATAACTGGGTTTACTTTATTCGCTTAGTTTGAAAGAGAAATGCCTCTTGATATAAGTTTCGGAAATTTTTTTATTTCGCTTTTGCCACATTTTAGAACACATATTCGGCTTCTATTTATGTTTTTGCACATTCAATCATAACTCCCCAAAACAGCAACATTTTCTGTATCTGGGTTCTGAACCACTATCTCTCCCCATTAAGATAGCGCAGCCTAAAAGGCGCAAGCCTTTTCGTCAATTTATATCTTTTCTCACTGAAAACGCAGTGCTTTCGCCGGTTTATGTCCTTCGCGTGAACAATTTTACCGTTGCAGTAAAGGGCTATGCGCACTGGAGTAGCGCACCAGACATCCTCTTGCTCATTTGTCGGACGCTCTTAAAGCCAAGCATCTGTTCATGTTTTATTTTCTCCTCTGCCGTTAGAGTCCACTGCTGACAACCTTATGGCAACATTTATGTCGCGTGGCGAAGGAAGGTGCTCAGAAACGATGTGCGTTAGAGTTTGATGTTGCGAGTCGTTAACTTCGTAGATCGGGAGGTCGTAGGTTTGAGCCTCCTTGATTTCACGATTAGGATACCAGATTAGTAATTTGGTTTGGCGGCGAAAGACTCGGATCCAACTTCTGGAGCCAGGATGGATCCAGGCGAATGTTGAAGCACCGTCTTTAACCACTGGCTATGAGACAGGTGCGACCGTTCATTATTGGTTCCAATCTCGCTCTCAACTTTCATCCCTCACCATCGGTGAATATACATTCATAAGACTACGCCAATACTGACAGTAAGCAGTTGTCTGGCCAGAGCCCGTAGCCTAGTCTGTAGCCATCTGAGAGATCAAAATGGATACGTTAGGTAGATATACAGAGTAACAAACGACAAGAAAAGGGAGATTCTACGAGAGAGAGAGAGAGAGAGAGAGGGGGAGGGAGAGATATACACACGAGAAATACATGTGTGAGTGAGTGCCCGTGCGTGAGTCCATTGTCGAAGATGGGGGGGTTGTTGAGAAAACTGATAAGGAAAATGGAAGCTTAGTAGGGAGAGATTTTTATGCCCTAAAAATCTTTTAAAATGCTTTTAAAAATATGCATTTATGACCTAAAAAGTTTGAAATACGCTCTTTAATATGCCATAAAAAATATTTCATTTCCTGTATAAACCTCTTTGGATAAAATTCCGGAGAAACATTCTTGGAATGAAAAGATATAGTTTTGAGCAAATATAATATAATCTACCTACTTGTCTTGAGTAATAATTAAAGTAAATATTTACCTTAGTGAAGTACTTTGTATGTCTTGTTGCGTTTCTTCTGCCTTTTTTAAAAAAAATGTGATATAAAGAAATATCTAACATTTGCTCAACTATTTTATCGTCGCAAACTATGACAAAGTCTTTCTAATCAATGAACGATCATTAATAAAGAGATTCTATGAAAAGATGAAACGTTTTAAAGATAAGTCTCTACTTTAACTAAATATGCAAAACATGTGCCTATAATTACCCGAATACGCACCAACAGGAAATATGAGCCAAATATGCTGTAAAACATTAATCTACACTGCATCCAATTCCAACCAAATGTCAAGAAATTTCACTTAGCTATGCTCTGATGCAAGGGACAAAAATATACAAAATCATAGAAATCGTCTCCTTACTGATTAGGTTTGTGGGGACAATTAACTTCTGAACGTGAGAGATTTTATAGTGTGTGTGCGCTAAAAATAGTTGTCATTTGTGAAGGTGGTGTCTTTGAGTTCAAAGAGTGAGTAGGGTTGACATAGCAATGCAGAGAGGGAATGTAAATTATGTGAGTGCGTGCGGTTCAGAGAGTTGCAGTAGTGATGCCAACTTTGCCTGACAGGTAGATTGTGATGGGATGACGATGAGGTTGAGGTGCAATGAACCACGGTAGAGGGGAATGAGGCAAACGCATGGTGGGTGAGCGTCCGTTGCGGGTCGCAACCAAACACCTAGGCTCGGGGTTTTTCTCTGTAGTTTTGGGGGGCGAGGCGTGGGTGGCTGGTTGGGTTGTTGCGATGGTGGGAGAGATGGAACAGATGCGGAGCCGCAACAGAACTGTGAGCCATCGGGGCGGGTAATACGGGTGAGCAGTACCCTATAAAATGGGCCACGGATCACGCGCGATCTTTCCTTCCCATTCTATGACCTACCCTACCCCTTACACACACACTTACTTACACTACATTATCACACATGCCGGGAGACCGGTCGGGAGCTTAGAGCTGAGGCGGTGCCCCGCTGGGGGAGACACCTAGATTAGGAAACTCCGCTAGGCGCTACTAGGTCGTCCCCGGATCTCGCCATCCAGCAGGGCAAAATCACCGCCACCTCTCGAGCAAACAAAATGCACTACACTTATGCCTTAGCAGTTAACGCGCCAGGAATCACTATTAATCAATCAATCATGATACAGCTGAGTTGCGGGCAGGAGAAGAACGCTGGGTAGAATAGTTGTGGGCCAGGCAGTGGGGTACACTTAGAGCGGGAGCTAAGTACACCCCGGGAGGGTATGTGGACTAGGGAGTGGTGGGAGGAGACGGAGTGGTGGAGGCAGCACCGCCCAAAGCGGCTCTTTTGTCTCCCGGGCGACCGGAGGCTCCCTGTCCTAAGTAGCCGCCCGGTTTAAAATGGCGTCGGCTCTTTTGTGCGGTACATAATGCCGCAGATACCACGCAATACTTGAGTTTTCCAGACTCCCAGTCTGACAGCGGAGGCAAAAAGAGACCCACCACTCTTGTTTTCCTCTGGATCCTCCAAGAGGGTGGCGTTTCTATTTCCATGTCGTTTACACAAAGATGGTGAAAATGACTTCTTTTCATCATGCAAGTCTGGTTCAGCTTCATAGATGACAGATAACAAAAAGACTGAGTGGCCAGGGTTTTGCAATATTTACGTTCTCTTAAGAGCAGAACACGACTAAGAATTTCATTGTGCTAGTTACTTTCTCATCGTGTGCCAAAAGCCTTTTGTCTCACGGTCGCTCTGTCTGTGGCTTAGAGGTAAAAAGAACGCTACCTTTGCTTTTTATGATGAAACGCCGCCTTGTATTTTGTGATCAAGAAGGCACAGTGAAATGAATAGCTGTGGAAGCCGGATGTGATTTTTTATTACCCTGAGGCTATCTTTCTTTCACGGACCCAAATAAAGATTAAGTTCTGTATTATGGGAGTTGTAGAAGAGAAAAAGAGAAGAAATGCTTTTATTTTGTCTCATTTCAACAAATGTATTAAAGACGTTTCTTACAAAAATAAAATGAGTAAACATCACCTTCAAGGTAATCATAATATTTATATTTGATTATTAGGAGTGTTTTCCTCTTTGCAAATTTAATTCCACTTGGTGAATTATTTTAGATCTATGGTCATTCGTATGTCTCGTTCACTACTATCTGAAGAACGGATATAGGTTATTTGTGTTTTCTGAAAAAAACTACCGATGTGTTCAATAAGAATAAAGGGTATAGACGAATAAGGAGGAGAAAAGTGCTCCCAAACCAAATCGATAATCGCGATTCTCATGTGAAAGAGAATACAAAAAGTTGTAGATTCCCAAAACATCAGTCTCCTAAGGCAATCTGTTGCAGAGATAGAATGATAAACGTATTTTTCATGTTTTATTTTTTCTCAACTTCTATTGCATGTATCAGGCTAAAAAAAGTTAGAAGAAAAATAAGAAAATTTGAAGGTATTTTTCAACTAATTTTGGTGCCAAATTCAAACAGAAAAAATGTTAAAAAATATTTTTTTGAAACTGCCTTTCGACGTGATAACGTTGGAGTACTGTCTGTTTTTTCACTTATAATGTTTCTTATAACATTCTATGACATACATTTTTTTTCAGATTTTTAAACAATGTGGACGATAATGAAAAATAAATTTTATCAGTTGAAAAATTTGAAATTCGCGCCAAACAATTTATATTTAAATTATTGAAAAGACTCACTTACCAGCATGATTTACGACTTTTTGCTGACAAGTGTTTGTTTTCATATGGAAAGTATTTATATTATGGAAATAAAATCATCAGTCTCTTTTGTTTTTTGATTTATGTATTGTTTCTAAAATAAATCAAATTACTCTTTAGGTTTATTAATCATTCATGTTTATAATATAAATCAAATTACTCAGATGTAGGTTTATTAATCATTGAAAATGAGACAATCATAGACAATTGATCATTGTCACGGTCTTCGACAATAACTGGGATGATGCGTTCGTTTATAAACAGTGTAATCAAAATTTCTGAATGGTTAACGATTTTCGCCAAGTAATGAGTGTGTGCCAAATAAAAAGTGATCGCATCCATATGGGAACAGGATTCCAGGTTGCGACTTCCATTTACTCGTTCAAAATAATATTGATTCACTCCCAATATGGGAGCTATCCATGGTTACACTTTCCACGATGGAAAGAAATAGGTGGGCTCCTCCGGTGCCCCGAGTTCTGCTTGTTCTGCGTAGCACCAGTTTGCATCACGAAACACGTAACCACAACACGGGCACTTCGTTTGGAAAATCAGACCAGATGTAACCCTCTATGTTTCGTGGAGAGCGAGAATGTTGAGAAATATTGTGCAAATGGCATAAAGTAACAATTTTCCACGATGACCAACCCAAAATATCGCGAAATTGAAATAAAAGAAACAATATTAAAAAAATCGTTTCTGTTTCAATGTAACTGCGATAATTTTGGCATTTAAAATTCCTGTTAATATTATGATCCAAACTAGTGCCTGAAACTCATTGGCTTAAGGCGGATACGATGCAAAATCATGCAGCCCACATATCTCTTTGCACCATGGATATTGCGTTTCATTTTCGTACGTTATCGATGTAACACCTATACTATTTTTAATTCATATGTTGTGATTGACCCTACGTTTAAATATTGGTAGAAGGAAATTCCCATTCACATATTGGAGCAAATTTCAAATTTTTAAACTGATAAAATTTGTTTTAATTCTTTTTCACTATCGATCACATTGTTTAAAAATCTGAAGAAAATATATGTTATAGAATGTTATAAGATACATTCTTGGAGGAAAACTGAGACAAAACTCCAACGTTATCACGTCGAAAATCAATTCATTTTTTTTTGTATTTGAATCTGACGCCAAAATTAGTTCAAAAAAATTCCTTCAAATTCTCTTATTTTTCTTCGTGTGAGTAATTTCTTCAGCTTGGTACATGCAATAGAAGCTGAGAAAAAAATAAAACATGAAAAACACGTTTCTCATTCTATCTCTGCAACAGATAGAATATAGGAGGCTACCATAGGAGGCTGATTTTTTCGGAATCTACATTTTTGTATTCTTTCATACAAGTTTCGCGATTATCGATTTCGTTTTGAGGCACTTTTCACCCCCTCATTCGGCAATACCCTTTCTTGTAATGGGAACATTACGGTTTGATTGAATATTATTGATGTGCGTGAATTAGGCCGTAACAGATAAAATTTAAATAAATTTATTTCTTACATTTTTGTTGTTTATTTTGTTGTGTTATAATGTAAAATGTTGTGTGTGTACAGTGTTTTTTGTTCTTACCAATTCTTTGTGACGTATGGCGTAGATAAAAAAAGACCTTTCGAAAGTTTGTTTTTTTGGTCATGTGTATTGATTAAACGGTGTCGTTACAAAATTATCATTTATTAAAAGAGCTACGTTCAACGTCGTAGCGGTAATCATCATTGGATATGCTGTCTAGACGCCAGAGATTTGAAATAATACCAACTTACGTAATAAATAAAATCTTACTATTGCCAACATTTTTTTTTCAAAGCTTTCGTAAGATAATTTCAACATTGAATGGTGGTGATACATTTTTTATGTGAATGTTTCAAGACTTGATTGTCAAATTTTTGCAATATATACGCAGTCTCTCTTCAGAATCTCAAGATAAATAAGGCACACGACCTAGTAGAACGGGAAGAGGAAATCCGATGGTATCGGATCCTACACCTTTTCCTCTTGATGACTTCATTTATTCTGAAGAGGTGTCTAGTCGTCAAACCATTAACACAGTCATTGTTAACTATCTCTTAATTTGGCCACAAGTGTATATAACTATTCATTTCATTACGTACTCTTAATAGTTTTTCGTATGTAGAAGTAATACACGCTTTGTGTATAATTATTTATCATAATATTCCTGGAAAAGAATGAGAGCCTTTTTCTTTGGATGTTATTTTTAAACATCAGCTTTGTTTTCAATATATGCCCGTAACGTTGAATTGAATGTTGTAAATTGCCTAATAATTAAATAATGACATCCACTTGAATAATTGATCGACAACACACTTAAATATTCACAGGAATATGTCGACGTGTTTCTTCATATTGAAATATTTGCTAATGGTAAAAGCCAACAATTGCAGAAGCGACAAACGCCAACTCATCAACATGTAATGCGAGAATAATACGTTAAATGATTATTATTTTATTAGCGAAAACATTTTAACTCCCCGGCGCCATCGATTGGTCTAACGCGGTTACTTTGGTTCTGTGTTACCCTTTAACTCCGCATCCGCGCGAGCACCTAATGGAATAAAGGCAACGTTCCGAATTGTTCCATTTTCATTACGCGCTCTGTATTGATATTGTCTCCGGTGCGCCGGCCGCCATGTTGGCTCGACGTTTCATCCTCGGATGACGCCGATTATGCGCCGCCATTACCGCCTCGATCGGGTGGGGGGTGCTGGCAGATGCTGAGGGGATCGGACGGGGAAGGCAGGGCCGGGGAGAGGGTAGCTTTCCTAGTTACGAGAGTCGTCTCCACAGACAGATTTACGATAGCCCGATATTAACATAAACTGATATTGTCGAATGCGAATCGCCAGCTCCCAGCAGTCCATTATCTGATAGAGCTGAATGGCGCACGTCCCCCGTGATTCACGACGCCTTTCCTTGACAGATGGTTTTCACACGCGTTTTAGTACGCCGGCCCGCCGCGCGCCGCGCCGCTGTCGCCCGCCCCGCGCGGCATTAAATTAGCGGTGCGGCGGGGCGAGGGGGTTGGGAGGGGTGAGTACGAGAAGGGGAGGTTTATGCGCCGATTGACACCCCCTGTGTCCCTCTCACCCCGCCGCAGTTGGGTCTGCGGGCGCGTTGGCATGGGCAAGGGCCGCGCCCCCTTCCACACACAACCCGCGCGGGGCAGCATGCTGCACGTCGGAGGCCGCTTCACATCAAATGCATATGAACGTAAGTGCAGCCCAAAGCGTTCGTGGCACCCAAACCAAAATACCTGTATATTAAAAAGATTTCTTCCTCGTTTGTAACTGGATGAGTTAGCTCAGGACACCAACTGATGTCACTGCAGTGCCTCTGACGGAGAGGTCCTAGATTCGAGTCCCAACGGTGGCAGGATTTTCGATACTAACTAGACAGCTAGGTCGAGTTCACTCGCTGTCTGTAGGAGAATTCCAGGGGCCGGCTGCTCTGATCGGTAGTTTTCCGTGGATTCTCCGGTCAACACCCGACGAACACCGGATCAGTATCTTAACAACCAGGCCACGGACCGCGCGATCTTTCCTTCCTCTTCCTATCATCGCCCCTTATTTGCACACACTTTCACTTACATGCACTTCATTACCACACAAGCCGGGTGACCGGTCGGGAGCTTAGTTTGTCCCGACTGGGCGGTGCCCCGTTGGTGGGAGGTACTTGCTTGAGGAAAACTCCGCAAGACGACGAGGAGGTCGGTATTGGATCTGTGCATCCATCGGGGATCAGCGTCACCTCCGGAGGAAATGATGCACTACACTTACGAGACTAATGAACTTCGCAGTTGGTGCGCCTGGAATTACTAATCAATCAATCACTCCTGATTTTTAATGACTCGGATTTTAGGAGAAATTCCTATTTAGTTCCTTTAAGAGGTGGTGGAAAATAATTGAAGATGTTTACAAATCATGAAAAAACAGATCAACTGAAAGCATCTAATAGTACCTAAAATGTATTAAAGAGGCGATTGATGTTTATTTTTTGCCTAACACTGTCTAAAACAAGTAATTTTGCATCATTAACATATTTTAATTACTCATACTTTATTTCGTTCAATTTATCATACATTTTAAATTAGTTATACGGAAAAGCAAATACTGTCGCGAATATCCCGAAACTAGAATAATCCCTGATTCGAATAAGCACTCGACTACACGGCGAAATCACACCCAACGACCGAACATAAGGCGCCCTGCAAGTCAAGGAGCTCTGCATCGTCTTCGTAGAGGGTGTTTCACGCTCGTCTCCGGTTGGCACGCACTTCTTAGGCAAATACACCCATTTCCCGTGTGTTTGGGCCTTTGAGTGGTTAAGGCTTATTGCCTCAAGGTCTACGGAATCCAGGCGGGAAAAGCCACAGGTCAGGCAAAAGCCTATTATCGGAAAGGGGAAGCTTGCAAAATAGGGCCCAAGTATTGAACCTCCGGAAAGGAAAAGAATAATTTCTTGTTTTCCTCTCTGTGCATGTGTGGTTATGGTCCTGTCATATATCAGCTGCATTGCATAGTATGATGAGAAACAATGTCGTAACGTATTGTAAGTGCTTAAAACGTGTCAGTGCTCATGCCCAATTGTGCCTATTTTCAGAATTTTGTTATCTATTTTACGTGCCTAAATCATCAATTTTTTGTGCCTAAAATTTGGTCTAGTAGTGATACAATAAAAAATATTTGGAGTCGCTTGCCAAAAATATTGTTTATTGAAATAGAAGCTTTACTTGGAAGCCAGAAAACGGCCTCATTTTTTATGGCTTCCAGAGAAAAAGAAACTGATGATAATTAAAACAAAACATATTGTTGGCCAGGCTTCCAATTATGTTATTTATAATGCTAGCAAAAATCATCGCTATACCAACATCGTAATGATATTTTTGTTATGATGTAATGCAGGTTGACCTGTAGCCAGACCAGTTCTATTCCATCTTTGGATATCGAGGTTCAATTCCTGGTCGTGTCGTGTGGAATTTGTAATAGAAAAGCGGATTTACGGCATTTTCTCAGAGATACCCCGTTTCCCCTGTCTCTCATCCCACTAATGTCTCGTCATCACTATCATCACTCATCCACCAATTCCATTCACTTCAGGTTTGGCTCTGATGACATCGGCGTGAGAATTATAGCATATAATACCTCTTACTGAGGAATCGAAATTTCTTGCGAATGACATGATAAAATAAATTGGTATATAATAAATAAATAGTGACTATTTTCACGAATAAACGTATTGTAACTCTTGAGAATTACTCAGAATGTGCACAAATTTCAACATAGCTAACGCAGACCGGGCTCGTCAATTGCTAACGTCAATAAATGTAGTGCATGTTTTTTTTTTACTCGGGAGGTGGCGATGATCTTCCTCTTGGATGACGAGATCTGTTACCGACCTACCGTAGGTTGGCGGAGATTTCTCCAACCAGGAATCTCCCACCAGCGGGGCACCACCCCAGCCGGGACAAGCTATGAGCTCCCGGCCGGTCTCTTGGCCGGTGTTTGGTAATGTAGTGCATGTTAGTGTGTGTGTAAGTAAGGAGTGAGGATGGGAAAAGGAAGAGGAAGGAAAGATCACGCGCTGTCCGTGACCCATTTGTTAGGGTACTGCTCCGGCATTTGCTTGGTGTTGATAGAAGAAACCATGAAAAAATGCCGATCTGAGCAGAATTCTCCTCCAGACAGCAACTGAATTCGACCTAGCTGATAAGAATATTTTACCTCTAATAAACCTCTAGTACCTCCTAGTACCTTTAATTTCCCTCTAGTATACGACCTCTAGTCAACAATATTTTAAGGACGGTCTTTTAATTGTTCCTTATATGAGAATTTTTAATGCAAATAAACCCACAAAAATTTCGTTCAAACATTGGTCGCATTTTTTATTTAGTGTAAATGAATGGTAAAGAATAGAATATAACAATGCTAGTTTACACGAACTTACCGTAGGGTAAAGTTCAAGGAACGAAAATATAAGGGTACCGACTACGGATGATTGCCACAATTGTGACAATGGCGTCGACATTTTAGCTTTAACGTTTCCTGAGATCATTGAATCTGCAGAATCAAGTATCCCCTGTTTTTATTTCTTTTAAGTTTTTCTTTGATACAAATTTTCAAATTAGATCAATCAATTTTAGCAAACCATTCCCTAGAATTCAATTTAGGTATTAAAGGAGACTGATGAATGTCCCTGGTAACTATGTAGTTTTATTTTCATTATATTAATACACTTTATTCAACAATTTATTTCTTCTTCCTTCGGAATCCAATTTAAATTTTAATATTCCACATAAATAGCACATAATTAACATACTCACTTCAGCAATGAATTAATCTTGATTTAAATGTTGTGGCTAGGCATCGCATCACTGGATTTTAAAGAATAAATTGTTAAATATCTGTTTAGGAGTATTAATATTTTCTTTCGATATTTTGTAAAGTCACTATGCTGCAAGCGCTCAAAATTGTCTGGTGATCTGGGTTCGAATTGCCATCTGGATTAGAATTGTCCCTCAGATGAACTGATGCTTGAGCTCGATGAATTTTAGAAATTGTGTAAATGTGGGTTACCACAAAGGTGCACGAGACACAAATTGAACACAGAAAATATATTGGAGAGAGGAAAGCATACGCTTTACGACATAGGAAAACTCTTAATAAAAATAGGGAACTTAGGCCAGACACTTTTCCAGAGCGGAGTAATCAATTCCATAAGCATGAGAGCGTGTTACATAACAAACTTTATATTCCGTGGTCGACGTGCGGATATTATTCTACCTTTTAGCTGGAAACGTTTGTATGTTTAACTACATTAGTTATTTTGTTATTATTAGTTTTTAAAATTAACGTGGAATGTAGTTACAAGCAGATGAAATGATAGTTCTTACAATACACGCACAGGGAAAAGAGTAAAACTTATTACTATGAAGCGCCAACTATTGATTTTTTTAAAAATTGCGCAAATAGAGTTTTTCTGAATTATGATATTCACTTACAGAAAAATAAGTAGAGAAAACCTTCCGTACTTAAAGCAAAGAAGTGAAACTAACATAAACATCGGATATTAAGGAATTAACAACTTTTAAAATTAAAAAATATAACAAGGAAAAGGGGAACAACACTCAAAATAGGATAGAAAAAACCGTAATCTATCTTTGAGAATATTTATCTAAAATTCGCACAACGTTTATGTGGTATCCCCCCAATCAAAGGAGGAGCTTGGGGTGACGCTCCACCGCTCCGCTAGTGGAGGGGCACAACCCCTTCCCTTCCCCTCACCAGGCGGCGGGGGATAAAACCCCGAGTCAGCTGCGACGCGCTCTGTCACTAATGAACTCTCTACCCAGCGCGACATACGTGTACGAGTGCCGAGGAGGATCGACCCGGGAGACACAGCTCCTGGACGGAACGTGGGTTCGCAGGCGGTACCTCCCGCAGGACATTGCTCCCGTTTGTCAAGGGTTCCGCGGCTGCTACTACAGCAGCCACGACGCACCACTGCAACCGCCCGAGATAACAGCCGTTATCAGCAAGTCAGTCAACTACCTGTGCCGCCGGCTTATCAAGTTTAGCATCGGGGCAAGGACGCTGCCCCGAGAACAATTTTGGTTGTGTTTCTTTTTGTTGAGATGTGAAGTGAAACATTAAAAGTATTCTTAGACTTATGTGTTTGACTAAACCTGATCCCGCAATCACTACAGTTTAAAACAATATAAAACGAGGGACATTGATCAATTTATAACCTTGTAAAACAAACTGTAGATACTTTACAGATAGTACTGTAATGAGGTGGTACGTATTTTCAGTGACATTTTTAATTTTTTTAAATGTATAATACATAAATTTAGTTTATTATCAATACAAAGACTAACAGAAAGACATGTTTACAATTTAGTTAAAGAAATCAGGTAGATTGATAGGAAGAGCGGCAGAGTGACCGGAAGAGCGGCGGTTTGGCAGACAAATTGACAATTCAGGCAGACATTCAGACAGTCTGACAGTCACGCAGAGACTGACACACTGACACACTGACAGGCAGCCTGGCAGGCGGAAAACAGACAGGCTAAAAGGCAGACGGAAAACAGACAGGCTAAAAGGCACATGGAAAACAGACAGGCTAAAAGGCAGACAGACAGTCCGACAGACTGATGTTTGAAGCAAGTACCATTAAAATGACATAAAAATCGATGAAACGACCGGACCCGAAAAATGCTTCAAAAGTGACGAAAAATGACTTATTAGTCGAAATCGAAAAAAAGGAAAATAAAGCTTATAAAAATGGGTCATTTTCTTTTGTCAAAACGTAAAATGAATTTCTATACTAAACGGCATCGTTTTAAAATGGAATGAAGAAATGACATTTCATTAAAATACGCCCCTAGTGATAAAAGAAGCCACACAAATCAGTGCAAGCTTCCCGCTATTCGTAAATGTGAATACCTCGATTTTTCCTAAAGCAAGTCGTACTTTGTTATTATATATGTCATATTCATTTGTATGAAAAGCTTTGGCCAGTAAATCCATACTTTGTCCAAAGCGTGGTTTTAACATTTACTAGTGGGAGACTTCTTTGGGTTGGTGTAACTTACTTTTTTACGGTTTACTATTGGATGTATTAATTTAGTTATGTAATTCATTAAACAGATAAAACCGTTTTACTGAAGTGTATTTGAGAGAAGTGCAATCCACACACTTCTATTTAACATTTTTCATCGTGTTCTGAAGCAAGACGGAATACTCTACTGCATTCCGTCTTGCCTCAGCACACGATGAAAACTGTTAAATAGAAGTGTAAAATACAAGTGTGACAGAATACTCTACTGTATTCCGTCTTGCCTCAGAACGCGATGAAAAGTGTTAAATAGAAGTGTATGGATTGCACTTCTCCCAAAAATACTTCAGTAGAACGTGAACAGTTGACGAGAAAGGTCGGACCAAAGACATTGGATATTGAGTCAGACGGCGGAAGATGCCGTGAAGAGTTGACTGTCGCCGTCCAGGTCGACGTACAAAATCGTATTTACCGTGAAATTATCACTAACTTCTGGCCAGCAGAGCGAGGTTTTATCATAATAGTGTCATGCCTCTTTTGAAATCTCTTTCAGTCTGTTCCCCAAAAACTTATCACGTCTTTGGTCTATCCCTAAGTTTTTAGTCATCATGTGGGGTAATGTTTTGTTTTGTGTCTCAGACAACCACTTTCACTGTGAACAACTCGCCAGTCATCGCAAGTTTTTGAAGTCTACTTCTTTGAAGACAGACCTTGCCATGACGTCTGTCGGTCAGCAAGCTGTGTGGAGCTTTATAGTATAGATGTCTATAATTGATTCTTTATGCCACGGCATAGACAAAACACTGACTCTCATTTCCCTACATTGTTTGTTTTGAATATTGATCAGCGAACTTGCCATTCCCCTCTCGGGATTCCCTCAATTGGGATTCATTGTAAGAATGGAAGGGAACCCATTTGTACGAATTTTGAATCAACTGTCCTGTGTGACTTTTGCTTCCCAAGAATGTCAAAAAAATAGACATTATTCATATATATGTACGAGTAATTGTTCCCGAAAATTAAAATAAAGAAAACTCGGTTTAAAAACATAATTTGGGATCGCAATCTTGATTTTTTTCCTTGTGTCTAATTCAATCAACAACGTTCTCCATGCAAGAGTTAATAAAATTTGCAATGTTCGTATTATCATTTACAACAGGAATGAGAGCAAATTACAATACAACTTTTTCTCGGTGTTTTATTATTTTGCCAAAATAAAAGTATGCGCCTCGGTGGAAATGGGATTTTTTTAAACATTGTGTTGATATACCAACTCGACCAAAAACCTTCAGATTTCGGCCTTGAAACTTACACTACAGTTCCCGAGTACATTCTTTGAGGGCATAGGCCTTCATCTCTCGATAGATTCTGTTCTTACAATAAGGAATACATAAAGCAAAACAAAATAGACAGACCATAGAAGGAGACAATAAAGACACTAAAGTTACCGTGAAATAATGTGGTGTTTATTAGAAACGTCAATGATGAACAATGTTCGACAGTAGCACCAGCTCTCAGCATGAGTAGTTCCTGCGAGATTACCCCAGCGGCTCGACCGCCGCCGTACGGCGCGCAACATCACCAGCGCGGGGCAGCGGCGGCCAGCCTGCCACGCCCCCTCCTCATCCCCCTCCCCTTCCCCACCCGGCGCGCGGGGGCGCGCACGCACCACCAATCGCACGTAATATTCGTAGGCAAGCGATGACAAACGGTAATGCGCGCTGCCACAGCCACGGCCTCGCCCGCCGGCGGGGAGGGAGGGGGAAGGTGTAAACCGTGCGGTGGTGGCGGGGGGCTGCAGGGGCACAGGGGGGCGGTGGTTCGAGCCCCGGCCGCAATGCGGTGGCGCCGCACCTGCAGCGCCCCGCCCCGCCCCGCCGCTCCCCGCCCTGCCCCGTCCCGCCTCGCCCCACGCGCCCTAACGGCCCATACGCTCTGCGCGCCGCTGCGGGCCCCTCCGGCAGCTGCATTAGCGGCCGCCGAACCATGCATATTCATACGAGAGCTGAGCGCCACGGGAAATCTGTAATCGCACCTATGACGAGCGTGTTTGAACAATCATGCTGGAAAGTGAAAAAAGAGGGGAGATTTCGGAATGTATTCAAAGAGGATACAGAAGAGGACGTACGAAATAGGTAATAACCATTACAAACGATGTTTATAATAATCAATATTTCATTGAAGAAATTATGTTGAACAAAATCGTATGTTAGACGTGCCGAGGATTAATAGGTTTAAAGGCGAGTATTGCAATGGAGGCTCGTACCAGCTTCAGCATATTTTAGTTAAAGCACCTTTGCACTTTAACCAAAATATTTCGCTTTATAATGATATTAAGTTATATGTAGCATTTATGTTCCGTATAATTATTCTCTTAGGTTAATGCTATAATTTTCTGGCCTTAACTGCAAATCTGAATCGAGAGAATGATCCACACTGTAACGGTATCGGGGGATTCTTACCTCTGCTACTCTTCTCCTACTCTTACTCACTTTATTTACTGTTTATTTACTCTCGATTTAATTACTTATCAATCTTTACAATACACTTGTACAACACCACGTTGTACTGCCAATGTAACTGTAATGGGATCTTACTCCCACCTTATCTGTCTTTACCAAAGTATTATTAAACTTCTAACTATGCTAGCCCCCTTCTATAGTTCGTCACAAATTTATAATTGTGGGTTGTGACCGGCTCCATACGGAAAAACCTCAAACACAGCCTCCGTTGTAGTGCTGCCTGGCTCTTAACTTAAATGAAAACACATTGATATGAGAGATAACTAGGGTTGGCAATGATGCCTTTCTTCATTTATTCATTAATAAACTCACTTATACCCCGTTGCGTTCATCTACGTTACACATCAACATAAACATAAACTCATGATTAAATACACACACAAAAACAAAACAACAAAACATACACTAAGAATTACGTTATTAAATTTCCATACTTAAAACAGAATTTTCTCTTTGTTATGGACGCGTACGCTTCTTTAAATATTTATAATGGCCATTCTTTTATTCCTTATTGCTAATGACAATCTTGGCCTTGACCAATTTGTTTTATCTTCTTCCAAAAAAATAACCCAAATTGTTCGACTTCTTTGTTTGTTGACCTCTGCACTCTCGAACCTTAAAACATCGAACTTCTCTGCTCCCCGTGTGTAGCTGGGCCTTCACCAGTCCGGTTCACTCGCTTGCGCCGTCTCACACCATCAACGACGGCGACGCACTGTCTGATTTCCGTCACCGTCTCTCACCAATGCACAAATTGGCCATTGATATACGCTCACTTGAAATGCCTCGCACTACTGCGAATATCTGTTCCTGCTATGTACTATCGCGCCACTAAGTTCTTTCAAAGATTTTAAACAATTTCGTACGAATTGTTCTTCCGCACAACTCTATAGTTCATTGATGTCGCTGTACTTTAACACTCAATATCGACACCGCGAATACAAAACACTAAACCGAATCTTTAGCGCGAAGTACTTTTTCAAAACTCGAAAATCTTTGAACTTTAACAATTTCAGAAAAAAGAAAAAAATCGCAGCCGCGAATACACTGTCCGCATGCTCTGCTAACATCAGACCAATTCTTCCCTACGCCAAGTCTTTCCGCAAAAACTCTAAAATAAAACTTTAACAAATTCTAAAAATCATTATAGCCACGAACACAAGGTCCACGTGCTCTGCAAGAACTCGACCAACTCTCTAGCCCATTGTTGACCGGACTTTAAATAGTCTCAGGTTCAAATAAAACAGACTTGCCGCCATTATTGCTTTGTTTACAAACTCGCGAAATAATTACATTTCGCCCGTCTCACATTTTCCTGTGGTATTACAACGTTCTAAATTCTTTCAAAATTATCACTGTCTTTATTTCTATCTTCGATTCGACGTTCTGTGTCTTATTATGCCGAAACATTTATTTCACAACTTAATATTATCATATAAGACCACGCATTTCGTCGATTGTTTTCCTTCAATTCTACGTTATGAATTAGAAAAACTTTACTTTTTTCCTCAGTGTCCTAAATTTTTGGTATTACATTCATAAATGTTCCGAAATTCTCCTCTACAGCCTCGTAATTTCCAGTCTAATATAATTCTTCGGTTTTGCCATAATATTAAAAAAAACATTAATTTGGTTCCAAATGACGTCACAACTTGTAACACTCGTTTGTTCCCTGGAAGTTTTTCGTCGCATATGCATTTTCTAATAATTGCGAAAACAATGCAACCCGTATTCCGATTGTAATGAAATAAACTTCAAAATTCTTTTTTAAATTTGTACTATTGAACGTAGCTGCCTGAATAAATTTTTCTTCGACCGTTTCTGTAGTCAACAAGTACTATTTACATGTAACCGCTCAAGTCGTTTACATTACGAAAAATATAAGTATTTTTCGTAGATACGTCTCTCGTTATCTAGAGATCATGAAGTTGCTAGGTAAACCGACAGAGAACGCTAGAAGACGGAAGTAGTTCAAAAGACAGCTACGGGAAGCGCTTGCAACTCATATCTTAAGTCGAGATAACGGAATCAGTCACTGGAACAACCAGACTGACCAATCAGAATTTAGTAGGCGAAAATTGCTGAATTTTAAGCTAGAGAAGAGAGATTCTGCCATTTTGCTACTAACGAGTGTATGGAACGTTACCCAGAGAGAACCATTGGAATAACGGAACACGCTACACCAGGAAGTCATCGTTTATTGAAGCTTTTAGAATAAGGTAATATATTAAATTAATATGATAACTTATCCTAGAGAATAAAAAATGAAATATATATAAAATATGAGTACATTTAAAGAAGAACTTCTAGGAATGAATAGCAAGATTTATACTACGTTCAAAATTACGAGTCGAAAACGAGTATAAACCTGTAGTGGGAAATAAATTAAAATAGAAATATTATTATGAATATATGATTTATTTCAGCTTTAATGAGAACGCTTGGATTTATTTGAATCTAATACGATCAACGCTACCTTCGACGCAACAGCAACGCCGACAGAAGCGACGAAAACCCTAGAAGAACAGCGTAGCAGAGGGAAATTCTTCGTACTCAAGTGTCTACGGACTACCTCGGAAAAACGTCGAGACATCGTGCGGCGCGGGAGACCTTGTGAGTCCATCTGATTCATTCCAAGTTATAGATAGAATCGCTGGTCAGACTGCAGAACTATTTCGTTACGTTATTTTGCGAGGTTATTGACTGTAACTTTACTCGACTGCTGTCGTGAGCATTAAAAGGACGTGTCCGAATGCCAGCTAAGTAACACATTATCGTTACTGAATTCAGATACTCAAAAAGTATTACTGTAAAATTAGAAGTGTATTTTGTTCTGTGTTTAATCTACAACTAGGTGTATGTAAAGTAACTATTAACACAATATAATAGGTGTAATAATTGAAGGAAATTCTTGCCATGACAATAAGTTATTTGGTTGAGTAACGTATTATGATTGATGTAATAACAGTTATTTAACAGTAAACCTAAAATTTTGTATACAAAGATATCTCATAGAATCAAGTAAAGCTAATTTCGTTTGACTTTGATTAAAGTAAATATCGTTTATCAGAAAGAGTTACATTTTTTTGTTGAACAAGTCAATTTGTTTGTTCTGTGTAAGATGTTAAAACATTTAGTAGTATAACATATTTTCTTTATATAGTATAGTGTTGGTATTATCGATTCGCATTGTATATGAATGTTATTTATGTGCATCGCATATTGTGTATGTATTGTTTTGTGTGTTTTACAGCAGATCAGTGTAATTGTATTTGTGTGTGAATAGCATAGTACAGGAATTCTGTGAATTAAGTCTGATTGTTTAAACTATTTCAAGAAAGTAGTCAAAGAGTTTCAGATTGTAATTCAGCTCAGATTTTCATGATATTTTTGTTATGATGTTTTAGTTTTTACAAACCTGATCCTAGCAGGGTACTTTCAGACAGTTTCTGGTGTTCAATGTATTAATTCTTTGAAAATAATATATTTCTTTGATTATTTTTTTAAAACATACGACAATCTTGTTCTTAATTATATCCAAGTGCACACGTCTAGAGCCCTTTCCCTTGAAAAGGAAGTCAGTGGAGAACTTTCTTGTATGTGTGTTGTGGCTTATTATTACTGGAGCCACGACAACGAATAATAAGGGATCATTTACTCGAGTCACTCGTCTCCTCCCACAATTAAGGTAGATTTATCTGAATAGTTGGACAGGCTAAAATTCGACGACGAATTTTGACCAGGTGCTTGGTGGTCGATAGTTGCCCCACCTATCACGCCCCCACCAACATTGGGAGGAAGAAAAGAAGGAAGGAGGTGACATACACGCGACACTGTCGTCACTTGTTTCTTCTATACTGTGTTTACCATAAATAGTCCCCGTTTTGTATACTTAGTCCAGGCTTTCTCGGTATTTTTCACAAAATGTTCTAAAACAATATCGGAATGATCCTAGATCATTACAACACCTTTACTACGTGCTATACTGGGTTTTTATTTCTTGGCGAGTGGGGGCTTGTCTTCACAATGGCATGTATTACTCGTTCACTTTACATTTGCAGACGGAGCGCTGCGATCTGTTTACATGAGGTCACCGCCGACTGAATGAGAAACGCGCGCCTGCAGTAGATACTGACCGTTTAATATGATGTAGATGGCGGTGAACATCAAACAGAAACCCGGGTTAAAACATAACCATTAAGCAGTAGAAAAGTGCAAAGAAGAAATAAAAATATTGTACGTGAATGTTGTGAATAGCGTGTGGTGTGATCTATTTTATTGTATATTATCTTAATCATTTAAGAGCACGACTCCAGCTCACTGCCAGAAAGGCATAATTCGTCAGCTGTGTCCGTACTATGGACTCCGTAGCGCTTGTGCTGCCTTCGGAGACAGCTGATTGGTCAGATGCTGATTGACATCGGGGCCATTCGTGTATTCTCGGTTGTGTGTTCGGGCCTTCGCTTTCAAAACAACATTAGTTCCTAATTCTGCCGTCTGCAAATGTAAAGTGAACGAGTAATATCACGGTATAATTTCCGGTATACGTACGTATATCCGGAGTAATATACGTAGTACAGGGAATGTTATGTAATGGTGCGCGAAAAAATGGCGAATTTTTGGCAGAAAAATACGTTGCCGGGCCGTGATAACGAGAAAGTGGATAAATCCAGTTGCTAAATTAAGATCCCCTAATACGTGCTGTAGCCAGAATCCTTGTTTTGTGGGTCCTTGATACTGAAAAACAAATTGAAAGCAAAACGTCTGTCCGTCCAGTGTATGTGAACAACGCCTAAACTATGCCTACGAATTTTTCCACATTAAAGACACCCCTGTCTATCTGGCCTGAGTCGAAGCTTTGCGATTTTTAAAACATTCATTAATTTTTGGGGGTACTTTACATGATGCCCCTCGGGCATTTTCAAATCTTTCTCATAAACTGCTCCAAATTTTTTCTTTAAATTTCTTGTAAGGATAGAGTAAAGTACACTTATGAAGGCGGCATTGGTCCCAATTTCACGGTTAACCCTGAATTTTCGAAAATTGCAAAAGTTAGAAATCTTTTCGGAGTCTTCCTACAGCTACAACATTGAAAATAAAGATTTTTCCTCCACATAAATTTGTTCTAAGTGAGTTCTATCATTAAGGCCATGTACACGTTTTTGAAAATTATAGTAGTTTTCGCGCAATATTACGTGCAATAGTGCAATTTTAAAAAATTACAAAATCAAGATTTTCTCAAAAACAACTCCAATTTTTTCTTTAAACTTTTCTCGGATGTAGCAAAGAATGTTAAAGTGGTGTTGGCCCCATTTTCGGCAAACTATTTTCGATATTTTTTCAAACAAAAACAAATTTGCAAAAGTACAATATTGGTGATAGATTTTGTTAAATGAAATCTTTACAAAAGGTCTTGTACACTTTTTAAAACGGGTAGTTTAGCGGTTTTTTACAATTTTTAAAATTGGAAATACGAATTTCCCGTGTTTTGATTAGCTGTCATTTTCAAATTGTAATAATTCTTCTCCTGGATGATAAGCCGACAATGATGGAGTGATAACGAGGCTTTAGGTTTTATTTCATTAAGGGCCGGTTTCACCACCTTCGATTAGTGTTAAACCTTGTTTATCATGGAGTTCAATCGCGTTTAAAGTTCTTCGCGAGTTTCACCACGTGTATTATTATTATTATTATTATTATTATTATTATTATTATTATTATTATTATTATTATTATTATTATTCCATTACATCACGACTAAAGATGTTATGAGTCGGCTAAATATAAAATCTACTCCAGGTTGCAACCAGCTACCTAAGGAGCAGATCCGGTGACTGTCGGTGCTTCTACAATACTTTGCGCAAAATGTGAGCTGTTCCAAATAAAGCAATTTCTTGCACTTCCCAGTCTTTTGAATTACCTGGGAGTTTAGACAAGTTCTTACACAAATTTTGCGGAACAAATCCCAGAGCTCCGATAACTATCGGGATGACCTGTGCTTTTACGCCCCACATTCGGCTGATCTCGATTTCCAAACTCTTGTATTTAAGACCTGTCTCTGCCTCCTTGGTAACGACGTTTTGATCGCAAGGTACAGCAACATCGACAAGTAAACACGATTTGTTCTCCAAATCCCGGATGACTATATCCGGTTTGTTTGCCGCTACCGTGCGATCAGTTTGAATTTGTTGGTCGTACAATATCGTACTTCATTTGGTAATAATTAGAGTAAAAATATATTTTTGACACGCGGTTTGAGCCATCCTTAACTGTAAGGCAAGCAACGCTTATCATTGGCTATTCTAGCAATTCAAGTAGCCTATCCTCCGAAGTTTTTCCCCTTTCTCCTCGCCTTAAAAGCCATAAAAGGAAAGGCCGGGTCTGAAGAATATGGCACTAATCCAGTAATATCGGAGAATGCTTCGCAACGACCTCTTGGATAATTATGACAAATAATTTAAATTCAATATAGAAACAAATAATAGAGTTGTACTACTGCAAATTGTAATTATACACACATGTAAAATAAATAATGTGTAATTAGAGAAATTTCTAATGAATGGTGTGGAAAATTAAGAACGAATTCAGTTAATTTTAATGAGAGAGAAATTTTACAGGGAAAATGTTTTTTTAATGAATTTATTCCAAATATAAATACTCTCTTGCATTCATTAACATCCAGTGTCTATTGGTTCCTCAGACTTCAGTATTTGGAAACGACCTTCAGAAGGGTCTCTTGGTTGAGCTCGCTTGCTATTAAATCAAACTGAAACCTTGAGTTCTTACAGAATTTCCCTAAACTCATAAATAAGGTCATCTCAGACTTCCAGTATTCGCGCCCTACGCGCTGGATTGTGAGCCCGCACGTCGATTAAATAAAAATAGTTCACCTCTCCAACATTTTTTTAAGTGTCGCAGAGGCTGTGATTCTTCGGGCAAATAGTGTAGTAGACATAACATTTTGCTGAACCTAAATACGTGAGTTCGTACCCCAGCGTTGACAAAACTTTGAGGAATTGGAAACACTTCTGCGGGCATTATGTGGTATTTTAATATTGTTATAACTAGGTCCCGGATAATTACGTAATAACATATTTTCCTAAGGTAACTCTATAAAGTCCAATCAACGATATATTCACGTTTCACATCGGTTAGTGGCCAAACACATTGAATTTTTAGAACATATATTTACATATTTTACCCGAAACTACATATATTTACACATTTTACACAAATGAACATATTTTTACATATTAATGAATTTTTCCGTTATCCTACATTTAAAAAATTTAATTCTTTATTTTTCCTGTATGGTTTTGATAAGGAATCATCCAAACAAACAATTTGGCAATTGTCAAATATTTTTTCTATACTCTCCTCTCTAAAATGCCGCTATTATTACCCGCTGAAATTAGAGTATCCATAAATGCCAAGGGTATCGCAAGTAAAAGAAGAAGGCGACGATGGAATCATAGCTTCTGTTTTGGTAGTTTTCAGCGCGAGTATTGCAGAAAACAGAAAGGAAGTTTTATTTGTGAAGATGATATGTTTAGCAAGCGATATCGCGCACCCACTTTGCGTCTTTTAGAGGTCTCCTTTGACTTTGATAACCTTCACCAAAAATTACATACGCCAGCTCAAGATGGGCCGTTTTCTTTCCCTGATTTTTACATGCGACCCTCTACTGTTGTTCGTAAATTATCTCTTTGGACCGAAAATCTAAAGTAAATTCTCGCTGTGAAACTTATGTGCAAGGTAATCATATTGGCAAGGCTGTGATGGGTTGAATGAACGTTTAAAAATGTATGTCTTATTTTGTTAACTTGTGAAGTGTTACCCAAATGCAACCATCAATTACAAAACTATTTAACTATACGTTTTTTTTGTGGCCTAATGAAGTTAAACACAAAGCCTTCTTTCTGATACGAATGCAGCGCCGTAAATGTGCAAGGCAGAAGAAGCCCTGCAGTTATTGTTCCAAAATTACTACTTCTAACCTATCTTGTGCATGCGTTGTGTTTGCAGAACTGATTGGATCTCAGTTTTATAAAGTTGACACATTGATTTCCAATAAAACTAGTGGTGCTACAACAGCACTTACTTTCCCGTATTAGAGGAAACAGCTAAGTAGTACTGTAATATTGCACTTTATGCGCTACTAACATCTTCGCTTGGAACTCACTATTTCCATTGCAGTGTTGTCAGAACTATGTAAATTCTACAACTTCACAAAAATAGAATGCAAAAGTTTTGTAACCCTGTATTGGAAAAAGAAGCCTGATACCCTGGAAATATAGAAATGCCTTCCATTGAGCCATGATTAGGGAAGAGTATTTTAAATCCATGCAACAAATTCTCTACTCACTACAAATGGTACAGCATTTGGTGCAAAACTAAATATTTGCCTGCAAATATCAACATAAATTAGACAATTATAACTCCTTTTCATACAGCTCCATTAGGTCACAACAATGACACTAATTCACAGATATTCGCGAGCGCAAAGTGAATTCCATTGTTGCAGACCCTGCATTGTCGCTTTTCTGAGAGCTATTAATTCTTTTTACTTATTTCAAATATTTCAAAATAAACAATTCCTAAAATATTAATGTGTAAGTCTATAACAAAGTTCGAATGTAAGAAACGAAGAAAGAAATAATATACAAAATTGCACATTCTAATTTACGACGCATCCAGCTGTCAGAAGCGCAGTAAATTTACAGCGGCCTATTACGTTTGTCACAAAATTAAAGAAAAACTACTCGTATTTTGAAAAAAATTAAGCATGACCGTATTTATTTTATTTATTTATTTATTTGTCAAAAAAACAGAAACAGAATGGCACAGACTTTCCCGTATTAGTTTTCTATTTTCCTGGGTCTTCGCTAGCTATTCGGAATTGCCACATACTGTTTCTTGCCAGCTACCATCTATCATCGCCAAAAGTACATTTTTTTGTCATTTTCTTAATTTTTCGGTTTCCTATTGGTAGAACAGAAACATTAATTTTAGAATATTAAAGAACACAAAAACCTAGCCGTAAATGGCAATTTTCTTTTAAAAATTATGTGCCGTTTAAGAGAAAATGGCGTTTTAGCGCTACTAAAAATGCGAAATTTGAAGCTCATTTTCACAGACAATTTTTGAGTTTTCAAAATACTTTATTTGAAGTTATTTGAAGCACTTACACTCACAAATATAGTCATCTTTACAAATTGCGGATAATGTGCATATTAAAGATGTGAGAGATCTTTCAAAAAATTTACATTTATATAGTTTTTGAAAAAAACAAAAAAAACTCAAAATAAACTTCACGCTATACTAATGAGTGTAATTAGCACTATCCGTTACAAAAGTTTCAAGAAAAAAATTGCAGCCATATACGAGAAAATGACGTTTGAGCATTTCTGAAAATGCCGAAATTTGAGCCACTTTTCACAGGAAACGGTAGTGTTTTCGAGAAACTTTACTTGACATTATTTAAAGCATATATACTCGTAAATATAATAATGTAAAAAAATCGCCGATAATGTAAATATTAACGACGTGAGAGACAAGTAAAAAAATTAAAATTTTTGTAATTTTTGAAAAAAACAACCGATAGACCAAAATGGCTTTTATGTCATTGATAGAGTACATTTACCACTATCCCTACCAAAAGTTTAAAGAAAAAATTTGGAGCCGTTTTTGAGAAAATCGTTTTTGTAATTTTTTAAAATTGCACATATTGCACGCAATATTGCACGAAAACTACCAAAATTGTGAAAAACATTTACATGACCTTTATTAAAGAACTCAAGATGCAGAACAAATTTTATTTGAAGAAAAAATCTCTATCTTCAATTTTGTAGTTGGAGAAAGACGCCGAAGAAAATTCAAACTTTCACAATTTTCGAAAATTCAGAGCTGTACGTGAAAATCGGACCTATGCCATGTTAAAAAGTGTATTTTCCTCTATTCATACAAGAAATTTAAAGAAAAAATTTGGAGCCGTTTTTGAGAAAATGTTGAAAATCCCCGGGGGGCTTCATATAAAGTACCCCCAAATTTTAAAGAATCTTTTTCAAAATCACAAAGCTTGGACTAGAATCAGATCGACTGGGGAATATCAATTTTGAAGAAAATCGACCGAACGGTTTAGGCGCTAGCGCGACGGACGGACGGGCGGACGGACGGACGGACGGACGGACGGACGGACGGACGGACGGACGGACGGACGGACGGACGGACGGACGGACGGACGGACGGACGGACGGACGGACGGACGGACGGACGGACGGACGGACGGACGGACGGACGGACGGACGGACGGACGGACGGACGGACGGACGGACGGACGGACGGACGGACGGACGGACGGACGGACGGACGGACGGACGGACGGACGGACGGACGGACGGACGGACGGACGGACGGACGGACGGACGGACGGACGGACGGACGGACGGACGGACGGACGGACGGACGGACGGACGGACGGACGGACGGACGGACGGACGGACGGACGGACGGACGGACGGACGGACGGACGGACGGACGGACGGACGGACGGACGGACGGACGGACGGACGGACGGACGGACGGACGGACGGACGGACGGACGGACGGACGGACGGACGGACGGACGGACGGACGGACGGACGGACGGACGGACGGACGGACGGACGGACGGACGGACGGACGGACGGACGGACGGACGGACGGACGGACGGACGGACGGACGGACGGACGGACGGACGGACGGACGGACGGACGGACGGACGGACGGACGGACGGACGGACGGACGGACGGACGGACGGAATGCCGTCAATCGATTTTTAAGTATAAAGAAGCAACAAATCATGGATTTTGACCACAGCACGAGATAGAGGATTTTTTTTTCTTAATTTAGCAACTGGTTTTATCCACTTATTCGTTTTCACGGCCCGGCAATTAATTTTTTTCCGTCGAAAATTGGCCATTTTTTGGCGCAGCATTACATAACTTCCCTATACTACGTATATCACTCCGTGTATACGTACGTAGACGGGAAAGTAAAAGGAATTAACAATATGGGGCACCTGGATCGACGCTATGAGCTACAATGCTCAAAATTTTGAATTTGTAATAGAAGTTGTACATCAATTTGATTCTGAAGCTGAAGCATCTATAAACTTACTGAAGCAATTGTTTGATATTCAAAAGCTGAAAAACTATATTGCCCCATATTTCAGTAAGCACTACAATTAAATTTTTGGAAACATCTTCCCTGAAACTTTCTGGTAACTTTGAAATTAGGTAATCAGCAGTAGCTTCTTTAAAAACTGTTTATGTATCATTCGAAGGTCAATAGAGGGATCTAATAATGAAATAGAGATCTTCAGTTCTGGAGAAGAACCGAGGATTCGGTGAAAGAGTAAGCGAGAAATCTTTTTATAAAAGCTTATTTTTTTCAAAGTAGAATCAATTTTTTTAAGTGACTATCACAACTGATGATAAACTAATTTTAACTGGTAATCACTGGGTACCGCATCTGTTTAATTATGTGCGTTCGTTTTTCCAAGCTTTGATTTTATTGGCATCAACTTTGAGAATTGACACGCATTCATACAAACATAACATTTTTATAGAATATTTTCCTCTAATCAAGTTTACAAAAATTTAACTTTTTTGACATGTCTCTCACAACGTTAACATTTACATTTTCGGCGAATTATTTACATTACTGCATTTAAGGGAACATGTACTTCAAACCATGTCAAGTAGAGTTTCTCGAAAACATATGAATTTTCTATGAAAATTAGTTCGAAATTGCGTATTTTTACGTTTCTTTTACGTTTTTCTAAAAAATGGCTCAATGTTTTGCCTTCAAATATTTAGAATGAATAGTGCTTATTGCGCGAAGATGACATAAAATTCATTTTGTTGTATTCTTTTTTTTCCCCACAAATTACACATATGTAATTTTTTAAACATCTCTCACGCCGTTAATATGTACATTTCCAGTGTTTTGTAAACACTATTCAATTTGTGAGTGGAATTGATTTAAATTACTTCGAATAATGTTTTTCGAAATCTATAAACTCTTCTGTGAAAAAAGGTTTCAAATTGGCATTGACAGTAACGCATAAACGCCGCTTTCTTAAAATCGACTCTAAATTTTTGGAAAAAAATTTCCGCATATGACGAGGGTTTACTCCAGTTTAATATTATTTAAGTATAATTTCGTCTTTTTATTAAGAAACGAAAAAATTGAGAAAAGATTTTCTAAAAAGTGTACTTGGACGGCAACCAATTGCCTCTAGGAAGAGTATGTGGCAAGTCGGAATAGCTATCACAGATCTGTATTAAGTTGCGCTAGATTTTTTCCAATTATTCTTTTGTAGTTCAATGATATAATTAATAAAAAGTCGAGAAGCGTGACATACAAACACCTTAATGGTAGTTGACATGTATTCGTTTAGAAACGAAAAACTTTTTACTGTGCGTGCTTTGTAGTTATTAAAATTTCATCCATTAATTCAAAATATTAAGTTCATTTTAACCAAAACTCACTCTAAAAATGATGCCAAATATGGAAAGTAGAGAATATATAACCACATCGACCGGGGATCAGTGCTTTGTGTAGCTCGGTTAAATGTACTACATCGAATTTATTACTAAGCGTTGGTACATGCCAGACTACTGGCGCTGCAGTTTCACTATATTCATAGTTCACGGGTGTAGTATACATCTCAACTGAATAGAATTCACTTTTCCATCATTGACTGCTTCTCCCTCATTTTTCTATATTCTGGACTGAAGGATTTAACAAAGCAAACCTGAGTACTAAAATAAAATATTATATCTAAATATTAATATCTAAACGAATTTCAAACATTTTGTTACTTAAATCCAGAAGTGTGAAATCTGACAATTTCTCATGTGCAAGATCTGTGGTCAGACGAATTGTGAATTGTGAGTTGTGCAAGAATTGTGGTCAGACGAATTGTGAGTTAATTGTGTACTAATTATGTGACCTTTTGAAAATACATCATATTCAAAAGACCCAGGAAAGTGACCCAGGAAAATTTATTGATTGATGTGTGTGCTACCAAACGCATAACCACTTTTTCATCAAGATCAATAAATAAAAAGAAATCTCAAATACAAGATTGTAATGCAGATTCAGTACTGAAAGAAATGAGACTTACGAGTAGTACTGACACAAACGATTCGAACAATATTCTGCTTATAGTTATTATGTTCTCCATTCACGTCAAGTTCGACGATATAAAAAACATCAATTCTAATAATACCTGCCTGGAACGCATTTAGGATTAGAAAGTCAAATGTGGAAAATACGCCTGTACAAAACTGATAACTAGTCGAAAGATATCACGCTCGACTAGGCACATTGCCCTATTTACTAAAAAATCATAAATTACTGGAATATCGCTGCTTGATTCCTCGTAGCACGAGTACAATATGAGATGTGTTGATGATATGTCACAATCTACATCGCCAACGTGATTAAACCTTTTGGGGTAAATAATTTTTAATAAAACATAGATTTAGAGCTTTCATAAAAATGTTGACTTACATAGCATATTCATGTTTTACCGCCGCTCTAGTTATTTCACATTGTTTTGCGTCTGCTTCTTTTCTGCTTCCTATTCTTAAAGATATCCAAAATGGAAGGACTGAAGATGTTGCTCAAGTAAAGAAGGAAATAGTCAAATTTGGAATGTTGCCCTTCGCAATAGATTGTTCCAATTGGAAACATCTGGGCTATGACACTGACATGATGTTTATACTCGCCTCCCACACTAAAAATCTGGAGGGATGCGTACATGTTGAAACTAATGATTTCAAACCGAATATCTCTTTTGTAATTAGTGACATGAAAAGTGGAAAATACGACATATTTGGTGTATCAGTTATCAACAGACAGGGTCTTTTTAACAATATCGATTATTTGTATCCACACCTTCGAAGTGATCTTTGCTTATTAGTCCAGAAGCAACCCATGAATAATTTCACAACACTACCTTCTTTATCACCCGCTTTGTGTGTTGCGGCCATTGCTACTCTCACTGTAATGAGTATCATTTTTCACTGGGCTTACAATTGCAAGTGGCAGGAAATGATGTTTGAAGTGATCAACACATTTATCACAGGCGCTTTTGATTCAGATAATCGTCGTTTTTTGGTGTTTGTGAGCTTCTTAAACTTTATGGTAATGAGTGTAATTGCAGGATTTTTTTTCGGAGATCTAGTGAAAGTCGCAGACGAAAATGATCTCAAAACTATTCAAGAAGTTGTTGACAAATTTGACACGGTCTATACAACACGATTTATTTTAAATGAAATAGAGAATATTGATGCATCTGATGATCCGATTCTCTCATCTCTGCGACAGATTGTTGAAGCAGTATCACTAGGGCGCGAATTAGAAATTGGGGAAGTGAAATTTGAAAATGGTGGTTTGGCCATTCTTGAAAACGAGCATATTCTAGAATTAATTCAGCATTATCAGGTTTTTGCTCCAGACGGGTACCCCTTAATGCAGAAAGTGGAAGAGTGTGTTATTTCTCCGTCATATCTTGCGTATCCCGTACGAAAAGACTGGAAATATCGAGAATATTTCAGTTCGCTCGTTCAAAAACTAATTGAAGCCGGTTTCACTAAAACTTCGTTAAAAAAACATTTTTATGAAGTAAAGGAGATATTTGGTTTAGTATTTTTAAACAATAAAGATCATCATCAAGAGTATAGACGAATGACAATTGTGCAAGTGCAGTTTGTATTTCTTTCTTGGATAGGGGGCATGACAATTGCTGTGATTGTATTTTTGCTAGAGTTAATAATTTTTGCTAGAGTTGCTAGCAAGGCGATATTTTGGAGGAAATTTACGAATTGCTTCCGCAAACTGAATTGGAGTATGTAAATCCATGGCGAAAATAAAAAGCAGAATAATTAAGAAAATTTTGTCTAAACAGTGCAGTCGATGTAGGAATTGGTGAAGTCCAAATAAGTGATAAATTGTTATTTATCACTTAATAAATAAAAAGCAGAATAATCAAGAAAGTTTTGTCTAAACAGTGCAGTCGATGTAGGAATTGGTGAAGTCCAAATAAGTGATAAATTGTTATTTTAAGCTGTAGAGCCTTAAAATTAATAAGTTTTCGAAATTGTGAATGCAAAGAACATTTCTTTTCAACCGTTGCGTTTAGAACATTATTTATACCGTGTTGTCTGATTAATATTAATGAAAATGTTGCAAATATTAATAGCCGTCTTTGGTCGCCTATTAAATTTTCCACGTAATTTCCGTTTGGTCAATTATTTTTTGTAGATATTATTACTGCCAATGTTTTTGCTGCAGCGTTATATTGCTGAACCGTCCTAATTACATAGCACATTTATACGTGCTTGGATGGCGTAGCATTCTCTTAACTCCCAGCAGAAAATGTGTTTTTAGCCAGTAGAGTTGAGGATTCTCAACAACCGTCTTGTGCTGAGGCGTCGCTCGGGACCGTGCATTTCCCCAGAAGTAAAGTAAGTTTTCACTTTCGAATGACGCGGTTTGCATTCTTGCACCCATTTCTTAGACATTTACATGTGTACTATATTGCACTCGAAGATAATTCTAGACAGGTCTAACATCCTCTGTTATGACATTTGTGTTGCACTGTAATGAAACGACAAATTTCGACAAATTGATATTAGGAAGTCCGGCAATTAGAAGTAAAACAATGTAATATAGTGATAAATGAAAAATAACTAGAATGGAAATGTCACTTTTTGGTAGCTTGCCAGAAAATGATATTCATAACCCTAAAACTTTTACCGGAAATATGAAAATTCGCGATTTTGACAAGAAACACAAGTCAACAGTTACTATAGAGTCAGGAGAATACCTAGATAGGCAAGAAATAGCAACATAGGATTTTTTTGTAGCCAAACAGTGGCAAGAAACTAGTTTTGTTGCTCTGAATGTTGGAAGATGCTCAGATTGAATGCATTATTTTATAAACAAATTATGCATACTTTAATATGCACGCTTCGCTATAAAATAGTAACTGAATATTGTACAAGTATAATGCTAATTGTATTACATTGTATTCTTTACTTTCTGTTCTTAATAATCTCAACACGCTGCACCTCGCTCATATCAGATTGCACAATCGCTGCAGGCCGTTCGGGAGTTCTTAGAATCTACGCACCCAATTCACAAAATCTTCGTCAGCTAACGGCGAGGCGCTTTTCGGAAAGCATTGCAGCCTACAGTTAACTTGATATATTAGCTTCATAAAGCCAGAAAAAAAACCTAAATTTCAATTTGCTACACATTTATATGATTTATTTAACTTTTATTTTACATAAAGTACAAAATCTTAGATGCGGCGATCTCATGTTGATTATCATTGGATAGCACTCACAACCGCACATACTGTTCCAGCCCCACCACCTCGCACTAACGACATTTTTAGTAGGTTACAAGAGCGCACACGAATCAATGTACTGTCTCGCTCTTCTTTATGAAGTCATAATTCATGCCAATTACAATGTCTCTACTGCACCTGCAAGACATATATTGAGTATAGGTACAACGAGTTGCACACATACAGCTGTTTTTCCTGATTAACTAAAACATTCTGTGTGAAATACATTTATGTGGTTTGCATTATGCCATGTTTGGTTAGGACTCATAGACAGTACCTGTGTCGATCTACTACTAATGTGAACAGTGAATTGCGTGTGAATGGCATTTGTTAATTTCATTTGATTTAATTTCATAAACGGTGAATGTGTGCCAGCATTCTTTAGTGTCACATCACATGATTATTTCAAGGCAGCATCAATGTTTCATAAATGCGCTGATACACAAACTGGCATAATATGTTGTGCACCGTAACATCCAACATATTGCTCACCATGCTCTGTACATGTAGAAATTATATGTGAATCCTCAGCTGCGCACAGACATTCTTCAGTGTGCTCCAGGCCGGTGCGACCCGCGCTCTCCGGCGCGCGTGTGGTGTCACGGGTCACGATGTCTGACCTCCCTCCGTGCCTTCCGGCGAGAGATTGTGTTACGTGCGCGCTGTCTTCACCCAGTTATGCGTGTGCATTATATCTTCAACATTGCTGCGTTCTCTTTCAGTCTCATAGCCATCTATTGCATTCAGTGTATTACGTCGTGATTTTTGTTTTGACAACGGAAAATTGTGATTTGATTTCAAATGTTTTCAATCTTATATAAAACATCTACGGTGTTTCCACAAGCTATTCACTTCAATTATAAAAACACGTACGGTGCTTTCACAAGCCATTTAAACAACATTATAAGAGAGTGCATTTAATTAACTAATTCTATGTAACAAATATTTAATCGAATTATATCTCTTAATTCAAGTAATGTCTTATGAATTACCCTCAATGAAAACAACTTCCCTGAAATATATTGTACTTTTATTTCAGAAATTATCAGCATTCACTACTAAACATATTGGCCCTTCGACAAACTATTGTTGGTAAGTGATAGCGTTGGCAACTATTATATGGCATCCCCCTCAAACAAGAGCATTGCTCACATTTGCTTGCTCCACCACTCAACTAATTGGTTAAAAATTATGAAATTTCACTTTAGAGCTTCAATAATGAAAACAAAACAAATGATGCTTGGGATTTCAGTAACCCCGCTGGTACAGTTATGGGTTCACTAAATTTTGCGAATCTCAAATTACGATGCAACTCTTTCTTTGAATGATGATTTGCGTGTGATTCAATTGCTGGAATTGCTAAGCGCAGGTGTAGCTGAACGCAACCACTAATTGTTGAGACAGTGTTTTTGTGGGATAGCGTGTAACGCTCATTAAGCCACGAAAGGGGCAAGCGGTGTCGACCGGCCGAAGTGGGAAGGTAGCCGTTGCGGCCGGCGGCCGAAGAGCCGCTGTTGTGGAGCGGCGTGAGAAGAAGCGACCATACCGTTAGGCTTGCCGCAAAATTTGACGCAGGTCCCTGACCTGAAGCAGGGTATCTCGTGGTCAGTTTCTGATGTTTTCATGATTACTTATTAAGCCCGCCCTCATGCGCTGCGTCACGTCACGGACTTTGGTCTCATTTTGCGAATAGCCTTATGCGTAGCAAGCCACGTGATCGCCATAGCCAGATGTGGGTGGTGCAGCTCACCTCACCCGGTGAGGGGCCTCTTCGAGGTAGTTTCTTGTTGTGGAGGTTTGTTGAAGGGGTGTCGACTCCTCTCCTCCGTGTGGGAACGGGGATCGGGAGTCTGGGTGTTAAGAAGATTGGTTATTTTATTAAGGAAGTCGGTTTACTTAGTTAAGGGTTCCTGGGTGGGATACTTGTAACAGAAACTGCTTTAAATAACTTCAAATGAAGTTTTTAGAAAATTTAAACATTTTCTGTGAAAAAGAGGTTCACATTTTGCATGATTAGTAGCGTTTAAACGCCATTTTTTTTTTAAAAAAAAGGCTCCAATTTATTAAAGAAAATTGCCATTTAGGACGAGGTTTTACTATTCTTTATTATTCTAAATGTTGTAGATAAAAAGTCTTAACATATTTCATTAATTTATTGAAATGAATTTGTACACATCGCAAGTTCTATCCTTATGAAAACGTACAATAACTTCTTCGACTTCCCGAAAAAAAACAACAAACAATTGTACATCGTCAATCCCCACACAACACACGTTGCTTCGTAACACGTATTCCATCAATTCCCTCCTTTTCGTGTTACAATTTTATTAATAAAACTGTAAATTCATATTTGCCCCATGTTTATTGAATATTCCTTCCTTTAAATTCTTCGTCAGTATATCAGCTTAAAGTTCCGATGATTTTACATAATGCAGCTTTATATTTTTATTTTCTTGTTCATCCTTAACAAAATAATATTTTCGTTGGAAATGTTTATTTCTTGCATTCACTTTTGTAGTACTTATCCAATCTATAACTGATTGACTATCCGTATTTATTACTATCGTTTTGTTCTGTACTAAATCATTTCGTTTGAGTTCTAATAAATTTGAAGCCCACATTGCTTCACAAGCAGCATCACATAAACTTACTAGTTCCGATTCCATAGTAGACAAAGTAACAATTTTTTGTTTACGACTCTTCCAACTGATTGTAGAATTTCCAATTTTTATATTATACCCTCCAAAAGATTTTGAATCGTACGTTGTACACCAACTGGCATCAGAATTAACATCTCATGAAATTCATTTCCAATTTTTAATTTCAATTCTTTAGTACCTTTTAGATATCTTAAAACACGTTTTAATGCTTTCAAATTAATGTCCCTTGGATCTTTACTATACTGAGAAAGTTTACTGTAAGTATAAGCTAAATCTGGTCTAGGTCCACTCACAAGATAACCAATTTTTCCTAATATTTCTTGGTATAACGATAGATTAATCTTTTTGAAATCGTAGTAATTATCCAATTTCTCTCCTACAACTCCAGGTGTCTTCACAGGTTGACAATTATTCATATTATTTTTCTCCAAAATTTCTTCTATGAACTTCTTTTGATATAAGTAAAAACAGTTTTCTTCTTCTTCAATTCCAATACCCAAAAAATTAATAAATTCTTTGACTGTAATCTCTTCTTTCAACTTCATTAAAGATCATTAATTATATTATCATCTTTTCCAACAATAATGCAATCATCTACATAAAATCCTATGGCTATATAATTATTAATATTTTCACCAACAAATACACATGGATCACTTTTTGTTGCTTTCAGTCAAGCTTTCTTCAAAATTTCAGTCAGTTTTAAAAACCAACATCTTCCCGCTTCAGGCAGACCATAAATACTTTTCTTTATAAGAAGAACTTTTCTCTCTTCAATATTAATCCCTTTAGGTGGTTTCATATATACAATTCTATCCAAATTACCGTTTAAATATGGTGTTTCTACATCAATAAAACGAACTTTATACTTCATTTTTGAAATTGCTAAAAGCATGCGGAATGATTCTAACTTCATAACAGGATTATAAGCATTTTCATAATCTATATCTAATTTCTGTCTGGAACCGTCAGACACTAAACGAGCTTTATATTTACATTCGCCACTGTTTATTTTCTTAGAAAATACCCGCTTGTTATTTATAATACTCACATTCTCAGGTTTGTCAACTATTTCCCAAGTTTTATATTTTTTATGAATATACAATTCATTTTCTATAGCTTTTTTCCAAAATTCTTTTTCTGCAGAATTCATAGATTCTTCGTATGTCTTAGGTATATTTTCACGTGACATTTGAGCAGCATTATATCTTGAGACAGGTTTTCTTTCTCTACTAGATCTTCTTAAATTCGTTTCAGTTTTATCTTCAATGATTTTACTTTCCGTTACCTCACTACGACCCTTTCTTTCAGAATTTCGGTGTTCGTTTTCTTCATGACTTATTTTGTTTAAACTCCAATCACGAATTATTTGAATATTTTTGTCAATTATTTCTTCAGCTTCCTTAACATTTCTATCTTCAACATTTATTTCTTCTTTAGTCGATGATTCTTTATTATTAGAAGTAGTAAACCAATTAAAATTTTCTAAATGACAATCTTCTTTTATTACCTTTTTCTCATTTTCTAGAAACATTACATCTCTACTCTCATGAATTATTTTATCTTCTACATCATATTGACGATAAGCTTTTCTATTTTTCGAATAACCAACAAATATAGCTTCTTTTGCTCTCTTATCAAACTTTTTCCTGGATATATCATCATTTCTATAGTACGCTTTACATCCAAATACTCTAAAATGATGTAATGATGGTTTTCTTTTTGTCCATATTTCCATTGGTACCTTCATCTTACTTCTCGTAGGAGTAACGTTATGAACGTAAGCGGCAGTCCAAACAGCTTCAGCCCAAAACCTCGGTGATAGTCCCGCATCTATTAACATCGTTATCGCCATATCCAGTAACATTCTGTTCGCTCTCTCAGCAATCCCGTTGCTTTGAGGAGTGTGTATAGTAGTTTTCTCACTTTTTATTCCCTTTTCTTCATAATAATCCGTTAACAGTTTATTTATAAATTCGAGTCCATTATCTGAGTGTATGTATTTTACTTTCTTCTCTGTTTCCCTTTCACGTCGTTCTACAAATTGTTTTAATTTATTTCCAGCTTCATTTTTATTTTTTAAAAATTCTACGAAGTATCTTCTACTAAATTCGTGCACAATCACCATAAGAAATCTATTACCTCCAAGTGATGCTACAGGCATTGGACCACACAAATCAACATGTATCCTTTCAAGAACTTGAACACTTCGTTCTGTATCCACCTTATTAAATGGCAATCTTGACATTTTGCCTTTTATACAAGATTCACAATCATTATGTTTTTCTATTTTTAATTTAGGCAAACCATTTACTAAGTCATTACTGATCATCCATTCTAAATATTTAAAATTAATGCGCCCTAACCTTCTATGCCATAATTGAACTTTTGGTTCCAATACATTTAAACAAACTTCAGATTTTGGAATATTCATGTCATGTTGAACATTCACTTTAACAATAAATTCATCATTTTCAAATTCACCTTTTGCTATTAATTTTCCGGTATCTTTTTCAAATATTCTTGCTCCATTTTCATCTAAAACAACTTTTTTGCCTTTTTTCACTAAGCTAGGAACTGACATTAAATTGTTATTAATATGAAGAACATACAATACATTTTCAATTTTTACAAATATTTCCTCGTTGTTTCTATTTGTACATCCCCTAACAATTCTACGACTTTCACCAAAAATAATTCTTCCACTTTCTGCTGTATTTATTTCTGTATTATCTGGCCTCGTTTCTAAAATAATATCTTCTTAATAACTCATGTGAAATGTGCAAGCGGAATCTAACATCCAAATTGTTTCTTTTTTTACTATCATTATTCATTATTTGTTCACCAAAATTCTCATTCATAACCATAGCATGTTCATTTTTCGAATTGAGGAAATAATTTCTTTGATTATTTCTTGAATTATTCCTAATTCTACCTCTATAATTTCCTCTATAGTTGTTTGAATAATTGTTTCTACCATTTATTTCACTATTACTATTATTCACATTACTTTTATGATAATTATTTCTGTTCCAGCAATTTTTTGCTAAGTGACCAAGCTTTCCACAATTATAGCAAGCACCTCCCTTTTCTTCCTTGACTTTAAATGCATTAGCTTCTGATTCTGCTCCTTTATCATATTTCCTTTCAAAATGTAAAAGCGTTTCTCTCATAGTTTCATAATTAATTGACGGATTAGATGATATTGCTATTGAAAATTCACGATATTTATCAGGAAGACCTTCAATTATACAAGTAATCAATTCATTTTCTTCAATTTTAGTTCCTATTTCTGAAATTTCTGTTGCTAACGTATGTGCACGCGTCAAATACTCGTTAATACTTTCTCTTTCCAATTTTTAAATTTTCGCTAGTTTAATTTTCAATTGAATTTTTCTCTGACTGACAGCACCTTCGTGTCTCTTCTTCAATATACACTTCGAACGCTGCCCGTCACGCCGGTAGATCGGCGCGACGCTACAAGGGGCGCTAGGAGCGACGCCGGTTGCCGCCGGCGATAATGCTCCCTGCGGAGCAAAGAAGGGGCCGGTGGCGCTCTCCCCTCCCCAGCGGCGCTATATAAACGGGGCGTCGCGCCACAGCAGCAGTTCCAGTCGGAGTTAGAGTTCGAGTAGCAGTTGGAGTCAGTACGCAGCAAGGACGCAATACGCCGCAGTGAAGCCAGCACTCGACTCGACTCGACTACTGAGTCGAGTCGAGCCAGCAGTAGACTCCGTAGTCGAGTCAGCGAGGCAACAGCCAACGATCGGCAGTCAGCGATCGGCAGAGCTTGGGAGTAGGAAGCAGGAGTTCGTACAGAAGTATCACGTTATACCATTTACCAGGAAGAAACCCTGGCATTGTATTTTTTTTATTTGGATTTTGGAATAAAATTGTTGTTCTAACTTGAACTGAATTATTTTCTTAGTTAGGATACAACAATAATATTAATAATAATATCGATGTCCGACAGCCAGACAGAGTGAACAGCTCCGTACCTCCATGGGTGAAAAGAATTATTAAACAGATTGCCGACACACGGTGTGAAATATCACTCCTAGCCGAGGTATCTTCTAAATCAAATCACATTTCTAAAGTTCAACAAAAATTACTCCATGTTTAACAAAAATACCTAATTGTAAATACCACAAAAAGGATAATTGTAGCTGAAAAGCTAAAAGAGAAAATCCAAGCATGGGCTCAACGAATTAGACGGTACAAACGTAGATAAGATTTCCGTGTTCAAAACCGGTTGTTTGAAACAGACGCGAAGCGATTATATTGCAGTTTGACTCAAAACCCAAATGGTAATGCTGCCCCTCCTTCAAAAGATGACGTCGAAACACTTTGGGTAGGAATCTTGGAGGAAATCAGCTCCTACAAAAAATACGCATCTTGGCTTAAATCTGAAGTTAATGCTGCCAATGGACTCGTGGAAACAGTTGAACATGTTCACGGATTCTCAGAAGAGGACCAAGCAATTAAGAACATGGGAAACTGAAAATCCCCCGGGATTGATAAGATTCCGATTTATTGGATTAAGAAATTAACAGCATTACATTTGTTTGGGCCCACAGCAAAGCAGAAATAAATACATTTATTTCATACAACGCAAGGCAGAACGGTTTATCTGTACCGTCCAGCGCCCGACCGTTGCGCCGACAGACCACACAACCGGATGCCGCCTATGGATTCTCAGAATCGCACGTGTGCGCTTTGCTTTTCTCCGCCCGTTGCTCGGACGGAACACACTAGAATGTTCTATCGCCAAATTTAAATGGCAGCTTGTGATAGGCCACTGTCATCCCCTCGCCCTGTGCGCACGAGCGCTGGCGGTCTGACGACACTCCGTCGCTGATCTGAAAAATCAGTTCCACAGAAGGCGACGCGAGACCCACACGTCTGGCGCGCCGTGGCTCCGTGCTAATGGCACGTAAAAATCTTTCTTGTGCAACTTCAGGCTGTTCACAGTTCGCACGACATTCAATTAGTTTTCATGACAGGAGGCATGCGGTAAACATCTGTCATTTTCTGTCAAGACTACACACGTAATAATTGTTTCTTTAATTGTGCAACCTAGGACTGCTTCCGGTTGGGACGTGTAAGGTATTTACCATCATTTGCAGAGTGTAAAGCGCCTGCATCAGACTGTTTGGACAAAGTGCTAGCCCAGTAGTGCACTCCAAGTGTGTTTTACTGTGCTCAATGTACTGTGCTCATGTAAGCAAGAACTTGAGTGATGTGTTAATTAAATTTATTTTGTGCGAGAAATTCTCTTTCTATAAACCCTGAAACCCCTGCACCAATCTTCCATATGACCTATCAAGAGGTTTCGGGAATGCTGGGCTCCACTCTTGCTACAATTATACAGTCCACAAAAGAAAATTGGATTGACTACCAGGCCTTTGACAGTGTACCACACGATTGGATTTTGAAGACCCTGAAGATATATCGATTTCATTCTAGACTTATAAAGTTTTGCAAGACTTGTTTGAAGTGGTGGAGTACAAGGTTACTAATACACAGCGAAAAATGGAGTAGTAGAAACAAGAAGTATTTAGATTATCCGAGGAATTTTCCAAGGAGTTTCGCTATCCCATCTGTTGTTTTGCATTAGTTTGATTCCACTATCGAGACAGTTATATAACACAGACTTTGCTTACACGCTCCACGGTGATGAAAGGTCTGTATCACTTTTGATTTACATGGATGATCTGAAAGTGTTTGCTGAGAATGGAGCGATTCTCTTCCAAATGCTGTCCCTCATCAATGACTTTAGCAATTACATCTGCATGAAGTTTGGTTTAGACAAGTGTGCAAAAGTCAACTTAAAACGAGGCGTCAAAGAACATTGAAGCTGATAGGCACACTGTGATTCAAGACCTTGGGCCAGGTAAAACTTACAAATATCTGGGCATTGAAGAATGTGAGACCATCTCGAACGACACAATGAAAGAGAGAATTTGCAAGGAGTATTACAGAAGAGTGAGACTTGTCCTGCAGTCTGCTCTGAACTCCAGGAATAAAATATCTGCAATTGGTAGTCTGGCGGTGCCTGTAGTAGAGTACAGTTCCGGACTAGTGGACTGGACTGAGCTAGAAATCCGCATCATGGATCGACAAACCAGAAAACTGCTAACAATGCATCGCTCTCGAGCTACTGTTCGTAAATTTTATGTATCACGTAAGGAAGGAGAAATAGGCCTCAGACAAATTGAAGCCTCCTGGCATGATGCAATAGTCGGGATGGGAAGGTATGTAGTCAACCATCAAGATGACCCTCTAATGAGGCAGGTCATGAAATCTGACCGAAGAATGGGAAACAGAGGCATTGTAAGTGTAGCAAGAAGTATTACGATCAAGACTATGCAAGGCACGTTGAATGACAGAGACACTGAACTTCTGATGCTACTTAACATAAAATGTGAGACATAAAAAATGTTAAAGAAATTATGGAGTGACAAACCACTCCACGAATAATATTTGAAACGAATGGACATAGCACGGATCAATAAAGATCAATCATTTATGTGGCTTTAAATGAGAAGAATGAAGCCAGAAACAGGAGCACTTGTACTAGCTGCCCAAGATCAGGCGTTGAGACATTATGATAGACATTATGATAATGATCAGACATTATGATAAAGCGGTTCTCAAAATTTCCCCAGATGATAAATGCCGCATGTCAGGAACACGTAGAAACCATTGATCATATTGTCTCTGCTAGTCTAATCCTAGCAAAGAGCGAATACTTGAAAAGACACGACAGGCTGTGTAGCTACTTCCACTGGCAAATCTGTACCGTTCTCTTAGTTCCCAACACATGCCCCAAATGGTACGAACACTCACCAAACCAGAGATGTCTGTTGGATTGTGTGCAATATTGTATGACCAAAAATCGAAACTCATCGCACGTTAGCGGCAAACAAACCGGATATGATTATCAGATATTTGGAGAAAAAAATCGTGTCTACTTGTTGATGTTGCTGTACCTTGCGATCAAAACGTCGTTGCCAAGGAGGCAGAGAACCGTCTTAAATACAAGAGTTTGGAAATCGAGATCAGCCGAATGTGGTGTAAAAGCACAGGTCGTCCCGATAGTCGTCGGAGCTCTGGGATTTGTTCCACAATGTTTCTATAAGAACGTGTCTAAACTCCCAGGTAATTCAAAAGACTGGGAAGTGCAAGAAATTGCTTTATTTGGAACAGCCCATATTTTGCGCAAAGTATTGTAAAGGCACCGACAGTCACTTGATCTGCTCCTTGGGTAGCTGATTGCAACCTGGAGTAGATTTTGTTCTGAACCGACTCATAACATCTTTAGTCGTGATGTAGTAGAATAATCATAGTAATAATAATAACCATAAGTGTGCGAATAAACAATTCTTTCAGTAGATTAATATATGGCAAAGGTAGCTGAGTTTGACTATTCTGGAGTGAGGGGGCAAGCGAAGTGTCGCGGCGGCAACAACGCGTGGATTCTCCGTAAGACCAATTGTGCCTTCACAACGTGTTTTTTTCGTTTACGCAGTTGGTGTTTCTTTCGTGGGTGGGTGTTTCTTTCTTATAGTGAGTGTTTGTTTCGTATGCATCGGGGCGGATTTCGGAGAATGAGGTGATGAGGTAGGATTAATTGTCGGAAGAGGCGGCTGTTTATGTATTTCCTGATGTGGGCTATTGCTGAGAGGTGGAGGTGTGTGTGGATGTGAAGGATGTTTTGTTGGTTTCTTAGGGAGTTGAAACGGTTGTACATGGGAGGGCGGAAAAAGAAGCGGAGGACTTATTTTTCATTTCCGGCTATTTTATGTCGATTTCGGGCGGGAAGTGGCGAATCAAGTCGTATGTCCTGACACAGAAGTTGGTTCTGTTATCATCAGAGGGTGGATTTATATGCACCTAAAAATATGCTTGCACTTATGCACCTAAAATCAGTGAAGTATGCACCAACAATCTGACAATATGCACAAAAAATATGAGAATATGTAAAAGAAATGAGGATGCTCCTTTCCATCTGACTCTGACTGAAACTTTGAGATTGTGAAAAACATTCTTCCAAATTTGGGGGTACTTTTCATGAAGCCCCCGGACATTTTCAAAATTTTCTCAAAAACGCCTCTATTTTGTTCTTTAATTTTCTTGTAAGATTAGAGTAAAACACACTTATTAAGGTGGCATTTAGGTGGATTTTCACGGATAACTCTGAATTTTCGAAAATTGCGAGTTTGAATTTTTTCAGCGTCTTATTTAGTCAGTGACACGTACTACAAAATTGCGGATACAGATTTTTCCTTCCAATAAAATTAGTTTTTCATAGCGAGTTCTTTCTTTGGAGCATGTACTTTTTTTGAAAATTTTAGTCGTTTTCGCGCAATATTGCGTGCAATATGTGAAATTAAAAAAATACAAAAACAAGATTTTCTCAAAAAACGGCTCCAAACGTTTTCTTTAAACCTTTGATAGGGATAGTTCTAAATGTACTCTATTAGATAACATAAACGCCATATTGCTCTATTCTTTCGTTTTTTTTCAAAAATTGCAAAAGTGTTATTTTTGACTTGCATTTCACGTTGTTAATATCTACAATAGCGTCGATTTATTTATATTATTATATTAATGAGTACATGTGCTTTAAATAATATCAAGTAAAGTTTCTCGAGAACTTAACCGTTTGCTGTGAAAACTAGCTCAAATTTCAGAAACGCTCAAACGCCATTGTCTCATGAATTGCTCCAATTTGTTTCTACAAACTTTTGGAGCAGATGGTGCTAATTTCAACCTTTAATATGACGTAAAGTTCAATTTGGGATATTTTTCGATTTTTCAAAAATTACACAAATGTAATATTTTTGAATGATTTCTCACACCGTTAATATTCACATTTCCAACAATTTGTACACAAAATTGTATTTGTGAGTTAATGTACTTCAAATGACTTTAAATAAAACATTTCGAAAAAACAAAAGAGTCCTGTGAAAAAAAGCTCCAACAAAACCTCAATGTCGGACCACTTCCCTTTTCGGAGTCGTGAAGTGGCCGGGCGCACCATTCTAACTCCATGACTGTCTGGTAATTTGTCCCACAGCTGTACACATCCACTAATATCCTTTATTAGCACATCTCGCAGTTTAACTTTGGGCAGCCACATTTGTACTCAACCAATGAACAGGACAGACCTTAGGAAAGGATCTCCAAGCGTTCTGTCCTAATTTCCTTCTTTCATCCACAAGAAAGTTCGAAAAACAATCGCTTTCTCATCCTGTCTTTTGTCGCACGTATTGTTCTATAAAGAAAATTGTATTTTCTTCCTTATCTCAACTTGCATTCACAAATGCTCTCTTCGTAAATTAAGTGTATAATTTTTCTAAACTTCTCACATCTTTAAACGTTACAAACTTCTTACAGTATTATAGACCTTATTCTGTCATTTTGCTTCTAATTTACACCCTTATTGACATAAGCTGTTTTCCACTGACGTGTCTTATGGAACCAAAATAAAAAAAATATAATTTTGTCAAGTCTGTTTCAAACTTAATGCTAATCAGTTTCTCGTAACCGTCAATATTTTTGTTTATTTATCTCTGTGTACTCCAATTTTGCTAGCCTGACAAGTGTGGCGTCATAAATATATGAAAATGTTCTTACGCCTCAACGCCGTCAATTGACACTATGAACAATATCGTATATTTTTCCGATAAATATTCGATATATTTAGTTTTATTACATGTCTACGTGAGATGTCAGTTTATGACGAGGTTTTACTCTTGTTTAACATTCTTAAAGTAATATTTTGCTTCTACTAATAGGAAACTGACAAATTGAGGAAATTTTAAAAAAAATACTCTTTGAGCGGCGATGGATGGCATTTGGTAAGAGTGTGTGGCAAGTACAACTAGTCGTGCTGCAGAATGGCACAGACTTTCCCGTATTAGTTTTCTATTTCCTTGGGTCTTCGCTAGCTATTCGGAATTGCCACATACTCTTTCTTGCCAGCTACCATCTATCACGGCGAAAAGTACATTTTTTTGTCATTTTCTTAATTTTTCGGTTTCCTATTCGTAGAACGAAAATATTAATTTTAGAATATTATAAAACACAAAAACCTAGCCGTAAATGGCAATTTTCTTTAAAATTTATGTGCCGTTTTAAAGAACATTGCGTTTTAGCGCTACTAAATATACGAAATTTGAAGCTCATTTTCACAGACAATTTTGAGTTTTCAAAATATTTTATTTGAAGTTATTTTAAGCATTTACACTCATATATATAATAATCTTTACAAATTGCGGATATTGTGCATATTAAAGATGTGAGAGATCTTTTAAAAATTTACATTTATATAATTTTTGAAAAAAACAAAAAAAACTCAAAATAAACTTTACGTCATATTAAAGAGCGTAATTAGCAATACCCGTTACAAAAGTTTCAAGAAAAAATTTGCAGCCATATATGAGAAAATGGCGTTTGAGCATTTCTGAAAATGCCGAAATTTGAGCTACGTTTCACAGAAAACGGTTGTGTTTTCGAGAAACTTTACTTGACATTATTTAAAGCATATATACTCGTAAATATAATAATGTAAAAAAACCGCCGATAATGTAAATATTAACGACGTGAGAGACAAGTAAAAAGTATACATTTTTGTAATTTTTGAAGAAAACAACCAATAGAGCAATATGTCTTTTATGTCATCTGAAAGAGCATGTTTGTCGCTATCCCTACCAAAAGTTTAAAGAATAATTATGGAGCGGTTTTTGAGAAAATCGTTTTTGTAATTTTTTAAAATTGCACATATTGCACGCAATATTGCGCAAAAAAATACTAAATTATTCAAAAAATGTTGATAAACTTAAAGCAAGAACTCATTATGAAGAACAAATTTTATTTGAAGGAAAAATTTCTATCTTCAATTTTGTAGTTCCAGAAAGACGCCGTAAAAATTTTAAACTTTCACAATTTTTGAAAATTCAGCGTTATCCGTGAAAATCGGACCGATGCCATGTTAATAAGTGTATTTTACTCTATTCATACAAGAAATTTAAAGAAACAATTTGGAGCCGTTTTTGAGAAAATTTTTAAAATTTCCGGGGGGATTCATATAAAGTACCCCCAAATTTTGAAGAATCTTTTTCAAAATCTCAAAGCTTTGACTAGAAGCACATCGGTCGGATAATATCCATTTTGGAAGAAATCGTACGTATGGTTTAGGCGCTAGCAGTGTTCACAGACGGACAGACGGACGGACGGACGGATGGACGAACGGACGGATGGACGTTTTCCTTTCAATTGGGTTTTCGGTATCAAGAACCTAGAAAACAGGGTTTCTGGCTACAGCACGTGTTAGGGGATTTTTTTTCTTAATTTAGCAACTGGTTTTATCCACTTTTTTCTTTTCACGGCCCGGCAATTAATTTTTTTCCGCCGAAAATTGGCCATTTTTTCGCGCAGCGTTACATAACTTTCCCTACACTACGTATATCACTCCGTGTATACGTACGTATACGGGAAAGTAAAAATGGCGTTTGAGCGTTTATGAAAATGCGAAAGTTTGAGCTAGTTTTCACAGCAAACGGTTAAGTTCTCAAGAAACTTTGCTTGAAATTATTTAAAGCACATGTACTCGTAAATATAATGATGTACGAAAATCGCCGCTAGTGTAAATATTTTCGAAAGTGTGAAACATGTGAAAAAATTTACATTTTTGTAATTTTTGAAAAAAACAACCCATAGAGCAATATGGCTTTTATGTCATCTGATAGAGTACATTTACCGCTATCCCTACCAAAAGTGTAAAGAAAAAAGTGGAGCCGTTTTTGAGAAAATCTTGTTTATGTAATTTTTTAAAATTTCACATATTCCACGCAATATTGCGCGAAAAATACTAAATTTTCAAAACAATGTACATGACTTTAAAGAAAGAACACTCTATGAAGAAAAACAGTTTATTTGAAGGAAAAATCTCTATCTTCAATTTTGTAGCTGGAGAAAGACGCCGTAAAAATTTCAAACCTTTGCAATTTTCGAAAATTTAGAGTTATCCGCGAAAATCGGAGCTATGCCACCTCAATAAGTGTATTTTACTCTATTCTTACCGGAAATTTAAAGAAAAAATTTGGAGCCGTTTTTGAGAAAATTTTGAAAATCTCCGGGAGGCCCCAAATTTTGAAGAATCTTTTTCAAAATCTCAAAGCTGTGACTAGAATTACATCGATGGGGAATATCCATTTTGGAAGAAATCGTACGTATGGTTTAGGTGCTAGCAGTGTTCACGGACGGACAGACAGACGGACGTTTTCCTTTCAATCGGTTTTTTCGGCATCGTCCTAGTTTCTGGCTACACCACGTGTTAGAGGATTTTTTGTTCTTAATTTAGCAACTTGTTTTATACACTTTTTCGTTTTCACGGCCCGGCAATTAATTTTTTTCCGTCAAAAATTTGCCATTTTTTCGCGCAGCATTACATAACTTTCCCTATAAAACGTATATAACTCCGTGTATACGTACGCATACGGGAAAGTAAAAAGCTAGCCTAGACATGTATATATATTTTTTTCAATTATTCTTTGGTAGTTCAATGATATATTTAATATGGGTAGTGAATATGCATGACATACAAACATCTTAAATAATGGGAGTTTACATTTATTAGTTCAAAAACGAAAAAGTTTTTGTGCGCGAGGTGTAGTTACTAGAATTTCATCCATTAATTCCAAACGTAAAGTTCATTTTAACCACAAAAATCACTCTAAAAATTATTCCAATTCTGAGAGACCCATATCGACCCATACTCATACCGACCGTGGGACAGTGCATTGTGCAACTCGGTTAAATGTACATCGAATTTATTACTATGCGTTGGTACATGTCAGACCAATGCCGCTGCAGCTTCACTAACTTAATAGTTCACATGTGTAGTATACATTTCAACTGAATAGTACTCACGTTTCCATCGTCAACTGCTTCTCCTTCAATTTTATATATTCTGGAGTCATGGATTTCACGAAGCAATACTGAGTACTAAAATAAAATATTATATCTAAACGAATTTCAAACATTTTGCTGATTAAATCCGGAAGTGTGAAATCTGACAATTTCTCATATGCAAGATCTGTGGTCAGACGAATTGTGAGTTAATTGTGTACTATTAATATGATTTTTTTGAAATTACATCATATTCAAAAGACCAAGGAAAGTGACAGAACGTACGAAATGAGCTGAGCGACTAAATATTTAAAAACTACAGGTCGATGAATTTGCGTCATCTCAAACAGAAGATTCCAAATTGAATTTGCATAGACAAGTTACTACACCGCGAACAGCGTATACGCAACAAGAAATATAATTGTGTGGTGTCACGCAGGCATTCAAAAACAATTTGTTTGATTGATTTGTTCCGTTAATTATAAGAGTGAGTTTCAAAGTGGAAACTGTAAACTTTGAACTTCTGTTCCCCAATTTATTGATTGAAGAGTGTGCTACCAAACATATCACCATTTTTTTTACCAAAATTAACACGAAAAGAAATCAGAAATGTAAGATTTCAATGCTAATTCAGTACTGAAAACGACGAGATTTCAGCTAATTCTAACAATAATTTGGTTATATTTATTGTGTTATCAATTATTATGAAGTTCGATGATATAAAAAACATCAATAAAAACATATAAAATATCAAACCAACAAAAAAATATAAAACATCAAACATCAACAAACACATTAACGATGCCTCCGTGTAACGCATTTAGGGTTATAGGGTCAAATGTGGAAAATATGCCTGCATATAACTGATAACTAGTCTAAAACTATCACACATGACTAAGCACATTAATCAATTTACTGAATCTCACAAATTGCTGGAATCTCACTGCTTCATTCTTTGCGGCACGTGTACGATATGAGATATGTTGATATGTCCCAATATAGATCGTAACCTAATTAAACCTGTCGGGGGAAATACTTTTTAATAAAAGTGGTAGGTTAATAGCTTTTATAAAAATGTTTGCTCATAGAGTATATTCATATTTTAAAGCCACTGTATTTATTTCACATTGCTTTACATGTTCTGCCTTGCTCGTGTCTCCTATTCTTAAAGATATACACAATGGAAGGACTGAAGAAGTTGCTCAAGTAGAGAATGAAACAGTCAAATTTGGAATGTTGGCCTTCGTAATAGATTGTTCCAATTGGAAACATCTGGGCTCTGACTCCGAGATGATGTTTACAATCGCCTCCCACACTAAAAATTTGGAGGGATGCGTACATGTTGAAACTAATGACTTCTTACCGAATACTTCTCTTGTAGTTGATGATATGAAAAGTGGGAAATACGACATATTTGGAATATCAGTTATCAACAGACAGGGTCTCTTTAACAGTATCGATTATTTGTATCCACACGTCCAAAAAGATCTTTGCTTGTTAGTTCAGAAGCAACCCAAGAATAATTTCACTGCAATACCTTCTGTATCACCCGCTTTGTGTGTTGCGACCATTGCTACTCTCACTGTAATGAGTATCATTTTTCACTGGGCTTACAATTGCAAATGGCAGGAAATGATATTCGAAGTGATCAACACATTTATCACAGGCGCTTTTGATTCAGATGGTCGTCGTTTTTTGGTGTTTGTGAGCTTCTTGAACTTTATGGTAATGAGTGTAATTGCAGGATTTTTTTTCGGAGATCTAGTGAAAGTCGCAGACGAAAATGATCTCAAAACTATTCAAGAAGTTGTTGACAAATTTGACACGGTCTATACAACACGATTTATTTTAAATGAAATAGAGAATATTGATGCATCTGATGATCCGATTCTCTCATCTCTGCGACAGATTGTTGAAGCAGTACCACCAGGACGCGAATTAGAATTTGGAGAATTGAAATTTGAAAATGGTGATTTGGCCATTCTTGAAAACGAGCAAATTCTAGATATGATTCGGCATTACCATGTTTTTGCTCCAGACGGGTACCCCTTAATGCAGAAAGTGGAAGAGTGTGTTATTTCTCCGTCATATCTTGCGTATCCCGTACGAAAAGACTGGAAATATCGAGAATATTTCAGTTCGCTCGTTCAAAAAATGATCGAAGCCGGCTTCACTAAAACTTCGTTAAAAAAACATTTTTATGAAGTAAAGGAGATATTTGGTTTAGTATTTTTAAACAATAAAGATCATCATCAAGAGTATAGACGAATGACAATTGTGCAAGTGCAGTTTGTATTTCTTTCTTGGATAGGGGGCATGACAATTGCCGTGATTGTTTTTTGCTAGAGTTAATAGCAAGGCGATTTTTGGAAAGCAATGAAGGAATTGCTTTGGCAAACTGAGTTGGAATATATAAAGTTTTGGCGATAATGAGGAGCAGAATATCAAGATAATTTTGACTGGACTGTCCCGTCAATGTAGGAATGGGAGAAGTCGAAATATGCGATAAAGAATTATTACATGCTATAGAGCCTTAAAATTAAATGGTTTTCACAAATGCGCGTCCAAACAACATTGCTTTTCACCCGTTGCGTATAGAACATTATTTGTACCGTGGTGTCTAATTAAAATTAATGAAAATTCTGCAAATATTAATAGCAGTCTTTGATCGCCTATTAAATTTTTACGTAATTTGCGTTTGGTCAATTATGTTTTATTTATATTATTACTGTCAATGTTTTTGCTGTAGATTGGTCCATTTTCATCGTTATGTTGCTAAACCGTCCTAATTACGAGGGTTGTACCAAAAGTAAGGTTCCCAATGAGCTACAGCCTCGAGGGAAGTTGCTAGGCTAACTCCGACAACAGTGCCGTGTGCAGTGGTTCCCGCACTCTCAAGCCCACCCGTCCGCGATTCACTACGTCGCTCAGTGTTCGCTTGGAAGCCGTCAGAGATACAAGTGTTGATCGCCGCTCCCGCCAAGTGCAATGTTCGAGCAGTAATCCTGCTTCTCCACGCAAGGATATTACCGCAATTTAGAAGGAACAATCCAGAATCGCCGGAGGAGGACGACTGACAGAGGGAGTGGGGGCTTCTTCACGACAACGCTCGACCCCACGTCGCGCGTCCAACACAGGAGCATTTGAAGAGATTTGGGTGGACCCTTATGCCCCATCCCCCGTACAGTCCGGACATAGACCCCAGCGATTATCAGCTCATCCCCAAGCTGAAGGAACGCCTAGGTGGCAAACGTTTCAAGAGCGAAAATGATGTCCGAACAGAGGTCAGACGCTTCCTCAACGGATTGGCGGGAGACTTCTTCGACTTATGAATACAAAAGCTGGACAACCGTCTTCAAAAGTGTGTCGAAAAAAATGAAGACCATGTTGAAATATAGACAACAGTGTAAGCTTCTCAACGATGTATAAATTAATAACAATATTGTTTTCTATTTGTAAAAAATATGGGAACCTTACTTTTGGTATAACCCTCGTACATAGCACATTTATACGTGCTTGGATGACGTAGCATTCTCTTAACTCCCAGCAGAAAATGAGCTTTTAGCCAGTAGAGTTAAGGATTCTCAACAACCGTCTTGTGCTGAACCGTCGTTCGGAGCCGTGAATTTCCCCAGAAGTAACGTAATTTTATGAAACGTTCGAACGACGCAGTTTGCATCTTTGCATACATTCATTAGACCTTTACGTGTGCACTATATTGCACTCGAACATACTACTAGAGAGTTCATTTTTTTGGTCTGTTGTGACACTTGTGTTCCACTGAAGTGAAATGACAAATTTCGACACATTGATATTTGGAAGTCTGATAATTACAAGTAAAACAATATAATACAGAGATAAATGAAAAATCTTGCCGGAAGGCATTGCTAGAGCGTTATCTCCGGGTGTTGAAAAATGTCGGTGTTATTTAAATAAGTCCAGAATTGGTAGATTTTTAACAGCGCGAGTAACGGGTTGGTCATATTCTATGCCAATTACTGCAATAATGTCTGTAGTGCGCGCATAAGGCATAGTCTATGTAAGATGTGTTGCACACACACACACACACACACACGCACGCACGCAGCTTTTATAGGTGATTAATTATAAAATTGACAGTAAAAACATTTACGTGTCCTGCTTCATGCCATGTTTCGCTCTTACTCATAGACTGTCCGTGTGATCTTCTAATATGAACAGAGAATTGAATGTGAAAGGCATTTGTTAACCTTATGTGATTCAATTTCGTAAATGGTGAATATGTGTCGTCAGCATTCTTTAATATCATTTCATGTGATTATTTCAAATCAGCATCAACTTTTTAATCATTGTGCTGATATACGTACGGGCTTAAACTGTTAATTACTGTCATTACTTATGTGCACCGTAACATCCAATATTTTGCGAATGCACAAGTATTAAATCATGTACTGTACATATAGCGGTTATATGTTAATCGCAGCGGTTCTCGTCGGTACGGTCCAAGCCGGAGGTACCCACGCTTTTAGGCGCATATGTGCCGTCACGGGGCCACAAAGTATTGAATTGAATTGACTCATTTTACATGGCGAGACTCAGGCTATGAGGCCTGCTCTTCCGTCTGATCACGCAAATTTCGCCACGCTCCTTTCACCAACTAGCGGAGAAAGAAGATATTCCTTCGGCGACGAAAAATGAGATTTGAATTTAGCTCAGAGGCTTCACTTGGGCTTGAGGATCTTTTACATACAGTAAATCTACTTACATTGGTCAGCCGGCTTTACTTCCCCTCCGAAGGAAGGCGTTCGAAGGATTTTTTTCGCCTTTACACCACCGCCGCCGCCGCCAATGTCTGATCCCTTTCTACTGCTACGGGCCCGGCGAGATACTGCAATGTTCGCGCACTCATCACTCAGTTAAGCGTATAAATTATATCTTCAACATTGCTGTGTTCTCTTTCAGCCTCATCACCAACTATTGCATTCAATGTATTACGTCGTGATTTTTCTTTTGACAACAATAAATTGTGTTTTGATCTGAAACGTTTTCAATCCTGTATAAAAAACCTACGGTGTTTCCACAAACTATTCACTTCAATTCTATGAACACGTACGGTGTTTTCACAAGCCATTTAAGCAATCTTGTAAGAGTGCATTTAATTAACTAATTCTATGTAATAGTTTTTCAGTCCAATTATATCTCTTAATTCATGTAATGTCTTCTAAATTATCCTGAATGACAGCAAATCTCCTGGAATGTTATGTACTTTTATTTTAGAAATCTACAACGAGTATGTTCACTATTAAACATACTGATCCATCGAAAAGCTATTGTTGGAAAGTGGTAGAACTGGCAACTATTATGTGGAATCCCCCTCAAACAAGGCCATTGCTCACATTTGCTTGCTCCTTCACTCAAATAATACCGGAAATATGATTTTCCGCCAATTTGATATAATCTTTTATATTAGTATAACTATGTTGGTAATGTAGATTTTTTCAATAAAGAATGAGACACTGATGTTGTCTGGTATCAATGTTTTATTTACAGCTGAAACATCTTTTTCGATAGTTTAGCTATCATCATCAGAGCTATCTGGCAGCCTCTGGGCGGAAAACGAAGTTCTTTGATTGATACCAGACATTGATACCAGACAACATCAGTGTCTCATTCTTTAATATTTTCTACTTTTTCTTTTATTAGATTCTTTCTGTTTTCTTCTAAATCTATTTTAGATATTTTCTTTCTCTTCTTAAGTGCATATTTCCGTCTCTGGGCGCACATAAGCTATTCATCCAGTAGCGTAACGAAATGCGTGAGAAGTGTATAGCAAACAAGTAGTGTCAATACCCGTCAATGACAAGGAAATTACGGTATTTCAAATAGTAGTAAACTAGTGGTGCTAAAGTATGTCACGTACTTTCTCGCGATATGTCTAATCGTCTCCTTTATTATTTCAGTAGTATACCTTTCCGTTACGGCTCTCACAAGCATCCAATCTTTATAAATAAGTTCTCTAAAGAAAGAGATTTTCACGGAGACGTGACGAATTGCACTTTGACATTAAAAATATGATGGATTTGTTTAAAAAAACGCTTCTAAATATTCAAGTCAAACGCAACGCGCAACACTTGCCAAAGTTTTCGTCAAATAACTCCTAAACAAAGCGTTCTAGGGCATTAAAATCTAAAATTTTGAGGCATCAAAGAAATTTTTTTACACTATAATCTACAAATGAGACATTCCTTGACAATCAATTAAATTTGCGGTTCCGCGCTTCAATGCCATCAAGACCTCCTCAATATTTCAGCGCTGTTGGTAACCATTTTTGTGACGACATGCTTAGAAGCATTAGGGTCCTCAATCTTATATTTACACTTTCTGTATACACCGTGGTTTGTGCAGTCTGACGCGGTTAATTTGCATAATCATTATTTCAAGATTTGCTCTCCAGCAACAACTAGAAGTATTATTATAATTGCTTGATACCTATGAAGATGTCTTATGCGTGTAGTGGAACCAATAAATTAAGGTTTTGCCGTGGTCTGTAAGTGCTATGTACCTAATTGTGGAGGGATGTGGGTGTACAGTGAAGAGTGCAAGCTGTGTTTGTGTTTTACCTTTACCAGTATTTTCTTTTTCAGCAGTGATTCATTGAAATTTTCAAGTTAGGGGGTTCAGACACGTAACTTTCTCTCTCTTTCAGCTAATATTTTTTGTGACTCTCACGAAATGCTAAAAGCTAACTGTCAAAAAATATTGAATAATTACTAAAATACTGGCTTTATGGAAGTGTTGTGAATTGTTTCAAGAAAACTCTCCATAATACTGAATAAATCTTAGTTAAATATTGCTTTTAAATGTCAATTGCATTGTTTTTTATTTTTATTTGATAATGTGTTAGTACATTGCAAGTTACCGTTTTATGTTTTTAAACAAATAACACGTTTCGTTAACAAACTTTCCTCTTAGAATGGATAATAGAAAGGATGAGTGTGGGGTTTGACATGCGAGAGTTCCCGCACGGGGACGCGGAGTTAGTTGGGGAAAACTTTGCTATGGCACATCACAAAGAACAAACTTTTTAAATTAGATAAAGTAAATTATCTTTATATACATGAAAACAAAAATCAAAACGCCTACAGTACCACGTGAATTAATTTAAAAAAGCAACTAACTTTAAAATTATAGAAAGAATAGCGTATACTTGGGTTTTTATTTCTTGGCGTGTGGGGATTTGTCTTTACGATGGAGTATCTCACGGTATTTTGCGTTGCTCTCGGTCGTGCCGCTAGGAGTCACCTCATCGCGACGCAGTGCTGGCGATCATGCGACTTCTAACGGCACGACGGAGAAAGGCACGAAGTGCCGTGTGATATTCCATCGTGAAGACAAACCTCCCCTCGCCAAGAAATAAAAACCCAAGTGTAAGTCACTCGGCACTGCCAACGATCGCAGTCCAAACGCACGATTTAAATGTTGGCGATATCTGCAAGCATGTACATCAACGCCCAGCTGCAAACCCAAACTGTAAATAATACACCGTTTGATATTAAACTCAAGATGTCGGTTCGTTAAGATATTCAATATGCAAACATCGTTTGGGCAACATTTCCATGTACCGAAGTGAAGTCTAAGCCTACTAAATTGTTTCTAATGGTAACAAATGGTATCTAGTACTCAAAGGTGAAAATATTACTTTTATTATTTTTTGGCTCGGAATTGCTTTTCTTAAGGTATATTATAACGCAGAAAATAATCCAATAGTTTTTAGTATAGAAATAATTTTCCAATTTTCGCACACCAGCAAGCTGGCACCCTACCTCTCCTGTTCCCAGAGTTGGGCAAAATACTTGAAAAAAGTATTTCAGATACAAAATACTTCCTCGAAAGTATTTTAGATACCAAATACTTGCATAAAAGTATTTTAGATACAAAATAAAAAATAGTATTTTAAAATACTTTTGAACATACAAAATACAACTAATTGTGACCCAGAGTCACAATTTATTTCTCAAATCTTGTTTATGATTTACAGTTGTATACAGTTGGAAACGTTTCCTTTAACTTAACGTTTCCTAAACGATAATATTTGAAAAACTAGTAGTTTTTCAAATCTTGTATCACTAATGTTTCTTTTTATAACTAATATTTTTCAACGTTTGAAAGAACCAGATGTTAGTTGTTTTAACTACTTCGCATTAGTGTCACTATTTTGAGTGCTGTTCATTTTCCTTTGAAGTGAATTTGATCTTAGAGACCAGGGATGTCCAACTTGCGAGGCTTCAAGGACTACAATTAAAACATATTACTCGGGCGATCCACATCTGACATCCACGTCTTGTTAATCTCAGCAATTTAATCGTTTGCTCTGAACCGGGGGGGATGCATGATATCAAGTCGTACATAATTCAGGGAAACAGGATGATTTTGAATTTCTGAATTTACTAGAAAAAATATTAAACCTAAACTTAATCTATTTTTATTTTCTTGCTACCGTTTACGCAGTCGAGAGAAAGTCGTGTAATGCTGCGCCAAAAAACGGCAAATTTGGGGCAGAAAAAATCTTATTGCGCAGCCCTGGTAAGTAACTTTAGAAAAAAATGCTCTAATTCGTAGTGTAGCCAGAATCTACGGTTTGTGTGTCCTTGATACCGAAAAATCGAATGAATGCAAATTATTTGTCTGTCTGTCCGTCCGTCTGTGAACAATGCTAGCAGCTAAACCATTCATCTGATTTCCATCAAAACTGATATTCCCCAATAGATCTAGCTGATGTTGTGGCCCCTTGAATTTAAAATTGATATTTTAATTTGGGGGGTGAACATGAAGACTGGAATATTTTCCAAATTTTCAAAAAAATGGCTCTCATCGTTCTTGATTTAATTTTGTTGGTGGATAGTGTGAAGAACGTCAAGGGAATGATGCAAGTCTCATGCTCGTTGAAAACTCTGATTTTTCGAAAATTTGTAATAGTTCAACTTTTTTTCGGTGTCTTCCTACTATAATTATGTAGATAAGAGATTTTTTCCCGTAATGAAATCTGTTCCTTAAAGATATATTTTGAAATAAGACCATGTACAATTTTTCGAAAATTCAAGCACTTTTTGCATACTTTTGCGTGAAAGTACGGGCGAAAAAATACGTGCTGTTTTAGCACCACTAGTTACATTTAGGTGTTGACCCCCACTGAGCGCATGCGCTAGGCGCACAATTTTCTCGTTCGACATGGATGCAAGGCATTTCCACTTTTGACTAATGACCTTTCGCGGGCCATAATAAATTGTCACCAGTTGGACAACAATGTTCTAGACCAATCATCTTTATAGTCCTCAAATTCACTGATCACCCCAGGATTAATTTTTTGGAAATGTTTTTTTGCGTATTCTACCATTTCAAAAGTCTAACTGAAATGCTGAAATAACCTATTTTAGGCACCTAAAACACATATTTCAAAGCCTAAAAATACGCAGTCTTCTCATAAGATTCGCCATTTAAACGGTGCAAGCACAAACTTTTAACCAGTGTGGCCAATTCCCTTTCAGACAGTGAGACATAATGTGACAAAAATTTTAACGTCCGTGTGGTGGTCTCCAAATTCCGTTAACCGATGCCTCAAAAAACTTTTTTTTTCAGCTTACTTGCTTCTAAATATAAAAAATAGTGTTCTTAACCTTTGTGATATCCAGATTTAACTGTATATTGAAATTCAAATTTTCAACGGTGGATCAATAGAATGTATTTTTGTATTTTGAAAATACAAAATACTGTTAGAACGTATTTTCGATACAAATACAAAATACATGGTTAAATATATATTTTCAATACAAATACAAATTAAAAAAGTAGCGAAAATACATGTATTTTCGATACTGCCCAACTCTGTCTGCTCTACGTAACAAATCAAGGAAAGTTAAATAATATTTTAAAGAGTAGGATTGTATTTGTCCGATCCGGTATTTTCGCACTACTTTTTATTTGGCATTTGCAAGAGTAAAAACCTTTTCTAATATTTTTGTGACAAAGGAAGCGAAAAGCAAACTCTTGAGAAAGATTTCTTCAAATATTGTTTTTAAAGAAGTATGAATTTTTCCAATTTTTCCATCTCTCTATAATGTTGAATAAACCTTTATTGAAAATTTGTTTCCAACATAAACTGCATTATCATTTTTGTTTGATATTCTGTAAGTTCATTAGAATTTACATTTATGCAATTTTAAAGAAATAAATACGTTTCATTAAGAATGGTTCTTCTTAATAGATAGGATAGACAAAGGGATAGGAAAAGGATGGGGTTTAACATGCGAGAGTTCGCACGGGTACGCTAGTAGCTATGTAATATCGTTATATGTTAATTTCTCTCATACACTTTAACTTCCGTTTGAAAAATATTTAAACAAGCAAAACGTGGAAAATACATATATTTTTTAAAATTCAATTCATATTTTTATTTTCAAAGTCAAAGTGCAAATCGTGCAAATCTCCGAGAAGTTCTCTTTCTTTAGAGACTTCATTTATGAAAACCGGTTGCTTGTGTGCAAAACTCACTTGTACAACTAAAGTAATATAGGAGAGGATTTTATATAATATAAACAATGAAACATGAGATAAAGTAGCAGCTTCTGGACCATTCTACGCTGTGCCAACTATATTTTCAATGATTAATAAATCGATCTGTTTAATAATAAATTTAACTTACTTGCATGTAACATCTATATATTTTACTAACCTGCCCAAAAGAGCATAAATGTACTACGAGATTAGTCCTAGTTTTTTTGCAAATGTGTCAACTTGTCTAAGATATAAATTAACTTGTCGAAATTACTAATCACTCTAGGGAAATTACCACTCGGTTTCAGAATTTTTAATGCAATATCATGACTGAACACGCTGACTTGAAAATTTTATCAAATCACTGCTGATAAAGAAAATACTGGCACTGGTAAAACAGAAACCAACCCTCACAAAGCACAGACTTCACTCTTCACTGTACACAATCGTGCGTTCTTTGCCAATATTGTTTCTTTGTTCTTTTTGACGAAGAACATCGAAAGAAGTAAGAGCTTTCTATCATAGTTTGATTTAGTTTCTAAGCTCTCTGATAATGCCTTCTCAAATTTTCTTGAGCCTTCTGCTTTATCTTTGGAATTCACACGCAGAACACCCGAGGAATTTCATGAAGATGGTTCCTACCTTGTGTCTCTGTCGTCTCACAGTACACTGAAGCTCCTTTCGTGACTTTTCACTATAGCATAAGGACTTGCAGTGAATTTACCTTACCTTTTATCAAAGTGAAGTGAACTCACCTTTAAATAAATGTGGTCGAATAAACAAGGTAAAACAATTATTTATCTTAAATTACTTATGTGGTCTCTAAAATCAATCACACCAGAAAACATTAACAGTATTCTGAAAGAAATATAGGCCAATGCTATCATGAACTTTCATGTTTAACCATTTAGCATCATGTTTTCAAAAAAATATATTTTTCCCTCTTGAGCAGCCCATCCCTTACATCAAATTAGCAGTTTGATATGGAATGTCTTAAATTAGCAGAGTAATAAATTTGGGGGATGAGCGATAAAAACCGACAAAAATATTTTGCATAATAGTAAAATGAACGTTTAGTGGTTAGTAGAAGTGATGTGGTACCGTACTCAGTGCGTGAGCACTGTAGGTTATGTAACAAACTTCACAGAAACAAGAATGTCAATTCTTATATTCGATAAATTAACGGCCGCACTGTACATACGAAGAGCAATCTTTATCTGTATCAAGCAACTATGAATGCTTCTAATTGTTGCTGCGAAATCATTTAGTTTTCTTTGCCTAATCTTGAATTAATGATAATCTTTTCAGTCGGCGCAAACCACGGGGTTCACGGAAACCATACAATTAAGACGCAGAAATCTAAGCCTTCTAAGCACAAAGTCACCAACAAAGGTCACTTCCAGCGCCGAGTAATATAGTTGGTATTGGATATTATCGATAAACGCCGGACGAAGGAAAATGCAATAGAATGCCCAAAAGTATCTTATCCTGTAAATTACAGTATAAGAAACGTTTTTTTCGATTTTTGACCTGCAAATTTTAAGTTTCGAAGCCCTAGAACGTTTTGTTTACGAGTTATTCAGCTATATAGATTTTGACAACGCTCTCGTGTGTTGCGGATTGCATTGGAATTGAACATTTATGTGCGTTTTTTTTTCAACAGATCCTTCACATTTTATAGTCGAAATGCTATTCGTCACGTCTCCGTGAAATTATCTTCTTTAGAGACCTCATTTATAAAGTTGGGTTGCGTGTGAGAGTTACAAAAGTTATGTACACAACTAAAATAATATAGGAGACATCTTTACTGCGATATTCGGAGTAACAAGAGCTTGGGAAACAGGTTCCCAAACGCGTTTAATAAGATAATATGCTGGAAGTCTTCGGAAATTGCTCAAGAATGAAGATTCATTCAATTCTCACGGACCTGTACGTAATTCTGAGATCTTAAATTGAAGCAACGTTTAATGAGCAACTTACCATTTTCCTGGAAAAGAGATAATCGGTCAGTATAAAGGAAGGGAAGAGACGCTTACTGATGCATCAGGAAAGTAAGAGCCCTTTACAATTCTTTCGTAGTAATACAAATTGTCCATTTCTACTTCTATTGTCAATTCCCAAAAGTTACATGAGCATTTCAATGAGTATTGTCTAGTCGTCTACCAAGAAAAAAATATTTTGTATAAGAAATCGAAGAGATTCATATTTTATATGAAACATATATAAAATTCTAAAATTGTATGCTTCTACATGTTTATTAGTAATTTACAAAATTTACACAATTCCACTGCTTTTTGCCGTTTATCCGTTCCTATTTCGCGTCATTATGTTATGTGTCATTGCTGTGACTTGATACAGCTGTATGGTATCAGGCTTCTTTTTCCAATACAAGTTTACAAAACATTTGTATTATTTTTTATACAGTTGTAGAATTCCCACAGTTTTGATAACACAGCGATGGAAACGATGAATTGTTCGCTTCTTGGTTGAATTGAACGTTTTCAAATAATAGCTTAGATGTTAGTAGGGCAGAAAGTGCAATATTTCAATCCTACGTAGCTGTTTCCAATAATACGGGAAAGTATGTGCTGTTGTAGTACCACTAGTTTTCCTCAGAAGGTAACGCTGATCTTTTCCCTGGTGGGTGGTGATATCCGGCGCCGACCAACCGTCGACTAGAGGAATTTGCCCCCCAACCAGGTATTTCCCATGAGCGGGGCACCTCCCCAGCTGGGACAAGCTCTTAGCCCCCCACCGCTCTTTCGGCATGTGTGGTAGTGTGGTGCATGTTAGTGTAAGTGTGTGTCTAAGGGGTGAGGATAGGACATGGAAGAGAAGGAAAGATTGCGCGCGGTCCGTGGCCCGTTTGTTAGGGTACTGCTCCGGCATTCACCTGGGAGTTGGTCGGAGAAAGCACGGAAAACTACCGATCAGAGCAGCCGGTCGCTAGAATTCTCCTCCAGACAGCGGCTGAATTCGACCCAGAAAAGTGTCGAAAATCCTGCCACGTTCGGGACTCTAATCCTAAGACCTCCCGGCTGCTCCTGTCACTCCAGTGCATCACTACAGTGACATCAGTTGATGCAGTGAGCTATTTCTCCTGATATATTCATAATGGTGAGTGTAAAAACAATATTAATAATAATGATAGCATTAACTTTGCATTTTAGGGTTATCCTATTCAGATATTTTGAACTAAAAATACATCACTTGTAACCCTTAGTTACTCGCGTTGACATACTTTGTACGCCACTGAAACTGTATCACATAACATTTAGTTATTTAGTTAGTTGCTTGTAGTTCATTTACAGTTGAAATTGATTTTCTATAACTCGGGAAAAAACATTTTTCAAATATTTTGATTTTTCTAAAATAATTACTTTCTAAATTCATGTTTTCTTTTCTTTTTAAAAAAAATTCTGGCCCTCAAGAAAATGTGCGCAGATAAATTTCTTTCCCCACACGTCATATACAGTTTTTACTGTTTTTTGACAGATAAATAAATAAACATCAGCGCATGTTCTGACATTTGAACCTCGCAGAAGGCATTCAGCTGCATTCTCCTCGATAATCAGTTGGGTAAGATTTACTGTATTGGCTATATGATTGTGTTTTCGTTGGAAAGCGTTCGGTGGCGTACTTTCTACGCAGCGCGGGTACCAATGTGAGTTTTCATTTTCTTTGGATTATCACAGGATTTTTTTATTTATTGATGTAATTAAACTAATTTATTTTGTTTTACATTAGGAACAATATAAAGATAAATCATTTATCGTAAAATAATTATTACATATTACAAAGTAATTAATACAAGAGGAATCGTCAGAAAACGAAATTTTCGACGTTGCATGTGTTTCTGAAGAAGGCGTTGTAGTGTCCGAGACTGAACAAGACATGCGTTCTGATCTTGATTATGTTAGTAATTATTCAAGCAGTGATTTAGAGTATAGAGTTGTTTTCATTGTCAAAGACAAGGTTACAAAGTGGAATAAAAGACAGCTTTTCAACAAATTTACAAAAACTGGAAGTCGTGATGATCAAGAATAATTACGAACAAAATTAAGAAATCACTGTCACATTTGCGGAAGAACAAAAAACTACTACAGTTATTACTGCACTTACTACTAACTGGTGCAACAAATTTGCATGCCACGAACAAATTCTTCCAAATCCAAAAAGTCATCAAATTCAGAAATTGCTCTAATATTTTATATTTATGATCATTATTATTGGAGAAAAATTGTAAAAGGTATACATTTCAAACAAAACTACATAAGTATTATATCTAAATATTATTCAGGTCTCATAGAGCTCACTTTTCTAATAAAATAGGCTTGGCGTACAAAGTACGCCGTGCGGGCACTTGTGTGACAAAATATAGCGCGAGTAACTAAGAGCTTACTGCACTACACTGCCCTTCACTTTCTTCTTGTGTATCGCACTGCACTTCACAACACGTTACCACACTTCAATACAAACACTACATTGAAAATGTTTATATTGTATAATTAATTCCATTAATAGACGAGCCCGACACTGAAAGATACGCACTGTGCGATGGGGCGCCTGCGGCGACGGCCGAGGGTTTCTCTCTATTCAGCGATTTATTCAACTGCGCCCCCAGCAGGTATCAGCTGATGGCGGTTTCATCCAATCGGGAGCTTGACCGTCACCATAGTGACAGCAGCGACATATAAGCTCCCGATTGGATGAAACTGTCAACAGCCGATTCCTGCCAGAGGCAGAGTTGAATGAATCGCTGTTCAATCTCGCGAACAATTACAAGGAAACTCGCCAGCAGGGTGCAGCCTCAAATTGTCTTTCCCCCGCGCGGCCAACATTCTTCGGCTGCCCCACCTTCAAAGTTTCTCACGGCGCTAGCACGTTTATACAAAAACATAAGAAATGAAAAACAGATGTTCAGGCAACAAACGATTCTCGTTGAGCCCTCTCTGCCGCAAGCGCCAAAAACCGCGCACCGCGTATTGTACTGTAGCCGGGGAAGGGGCGTAGGTCACTTACCCACCGCCGGCGCGCCGGGCGCGCGGCCCTTAAGCCATTAGCCGTTACCTGCCCCTTTCTCAGTCTTCGGCGGCCGGACATATTTACAAACATTCCAAATATCGCAACGTGCCTCCCGCCCCAATACTGGCGTTAGTATTGACGACCACGAACGCATCTGCTAGGCAGCCGCGCCCGCGCCCGCGCCCGCGCCCGCCTTACCGCCATTTTCTCTCAACCAGCTCCGCGGTTCCCGTGAGAAAATACCAAACCTTGCTAATGAGATGCAGCCATCGCGGGCACAGCCAGTGCCGCCCATAAGTCACGTGACACACTTCAAAACATATCAACAAATAGCGAGCATCTCTCGTGGCACACTGCGTCTCCCTGCACATCATAGGCTAGCTGCAAATGTCACGTGACTCTGCCCCCTCTGCTTTTGGAAACATACGCTTCAATAAATACGGCAACTTCGCTCCCACGCGCCACTATCAGTCAAACTCCGTCACTGCTATGTCAAACTTCTAAGTCAAACTACTATACTGCTGCTACAATTACTGCTCTGTTCACTACTATGTGAAGCTACGCAGTCACACTTCTACGTCAAACTCTACTACTGCACAATCACTCTTCAGTCAATCTCACTGCTACTACTACGCAGTCACTCTTCAGTCAATCTCACTGCTACTACTACGCAGTCACTCTTCAGTCAATCTCACTGCTACTACTACGCAGTCACTCTTCAGTCTATCTCACTGCTACTACTACGCAGTCACTCTTCAGTCTATCTCACTGCTACTACTACGCAGTCACTCTTCAGTCAATCTCACTGCTACTACTACGCAGTCACTCTTCAGTCAATCTCACTGCTACTACTACGCAGTCACTCTTCAGTCAATCTCACTGCTACTACTACGCAGTCACTCTTCAGTCAATCTCACTGCTACTACTACGCAGTCACTCTTCAGTCAATCTCACAGCTACTACTATGCAGTCACTCTACGTCAAACTACGCAGTCACTCTACGTCAAACTACGCAGTCACTCTACGTCAAACTACGCAGTCACTCTACGTCAAACTACTATTACTGCTGCTACAATTACTACTCTACTCGTCAGACAGCCTGCGAACGAGTCAGCTGTCCTTGCTCTGCCTATCAAGGCTCCGGCAATCAATCGGCGCGGCCAGCAGGCCGCGATCAACATTCGGGCCACCCGTGAAGCAGCCTTTACCTGGCCAAATCAACAGTACGGGCCGCTCCAGCACTCGAGTACGCGCCCATGGTGACATTCAGCCTACCAGCCGTAACATCCGCAGCCCATTTCAACGGACGGTACGCACACACTCAGCCGTCTGACCTGGGTTGGTGCTTGCTGTACTCTCATCAAACTGTAAGTGTAAACTTCAAGAAAGAAGAAACCTTTAATCATAAACATTCATTGGTCCTCCGGCTTACTGCCTAACTACTTGTAAAACTAATCAATATTTCAAGAATTAAATTAAATTTGTTCACAAGTGCATTGCCTTTCATTTGCCCCTAAGAAACAATCCCCTGAAACCTGATCTGACCCTGTATGTAGTCGCTTCGCAGTGCGGACCTCACACCGCGCTGCATCCACTACAATCTCAGTATACAGGGGACACTGCCCGGCTGATCTCTCGTCTTCGGCGCGTCCTTCGAGCAGCGTCCATGGCGCGCAGGTGAGAGCGATGGCCAAGCGCATTGATAGCGCGCCTCACACCCACGGAAAATGAAGCCATTGCGCTAATTGATTCATTCTTGATGCCGCGTGGACCCCTCACTGCACTCACTTGCTTCTTCTTTGCGGGCTTAAACCCGCGGTGCAACGTCGGATCCCAAGGCGTCGACGAACTATACATCAGGAAACATTCACACTTCCCGTGCTGTGCGGCTGCGGCTGGCGAGCTCGATGGCTCGGGCGCAAAACCATACATTTCATTTTGTATTTTGTTTATTTTCTTATTCTCTGTTTTATGTCAATTTAACAGTATCCAGAAAATTCATATTCTTAACGATTCAGTTCTTGGAATTCCGACATGAGCACATCTGCCGGCAGTTTCGGCAACTCCCGCCCCCCAGTCCCTCCTTCCGAGAACATCTTAATTTGCAGACGCAATTCTACATTTGTTACGAACTTAATCTTGTAACATACATACAAAATTTTAATATTCAATAACATGTATTTCTATATAATACTTTTAAATTATTAAGGCAAATCTAACATTTGTCATAATGCTAAGTGGCCTCTGGTTAGTTCTATCTTTGAGCGCCAAGCACGCCTGGCCCAGTCTGCCGTTACAAAGAACTTCTTCACTTACTGAGTCAATTTTGTACGAGGCCAACGTCCGTGTCGCTTCTTCTGTCGTGTACGACGCAAAGTTGTAAATGCTCGTCCTGAACATTATTTCTCGCACTACAACTATTGTTAAGTGCTACGTTACAAACATTCCACTTCTCCAGTTGATAGTGAATGTTTCTTCTATACAATGTGTAATTTTACCACGTGTATAATCTGTTACGGCCTCGTGGTTACATGACTGTGTTTTCTAATAAGAACTGTGTAATGTGTCGACATTATAAACTGTGTCAATCTAGTGATCTCCTTAAACATTACTTCTCGCACTACAGCTATTGTTAAGTGCGTCGCAACAAACATTCCACGTTTTTGATAGTGAATGTTTCTTCTACGTAGTGAGTAATCTTGCCACATGTAGAATCTGCATTCCGGCTTTGTGGCTACATAACTGTGTTGTTACTGCAACTGTGTTAGATGCCGAAGTCTACAAACTGTCTATTCTGTCTTCTAACTGTTCTATTGCCAGCTCACACGGCATACTATTTTACTACATGCATAATGCAATGATAATTCACGTGCAGCTGAACTCGCATACAAGGCTACAACTCAATCACTGTACAATGTTTGCCTTCCTGCTTCTGACTGTGTCAACGTAACGATAGGATTGTTACTCAGAATTTGGTGGCATTGCATCACCGAAGATTCCTTCGCAACACGTGTGCCGCCTCGCAGACGCTGCACTTTGTCCAGCCCTGTCGACCCCTTCCACTGTTGCCTGTCTCCACTTGCGCGCAGCTGACGTCAAACAACCGGCTATGCGCCGCTTTGAAATGGAACACAATTCACGCACATTGCTTGTAGTCAAATCTGACTCATTTATTTGTGTAATGTTAATTTAATTCTTAATTTCTTTTAAGGAGCACCTACTTGGTTTAACTTGTTTATTTTGCAATACAATCATTTAATTCTATTGCAGTATTTTCACTTGTGATAATGACAGCAGTAAAAAATCTTCCTTACAGAAATCGCAAGACTGGTGGCTTGTCTGTAATCCTTACCACCAGTGGCCCTTCGCTCTCAAAGGGATGGATAGTGACTCCGGGTACAGCTGCAAATTAAGCTCGCCAACTTCCACACGTAAAAATTGCCTGATAATACGAATACGAATAATTACGAATACGAATAAATACGAAAAGAGTATTCTAAATGTTAAATTATTCATAATATATACATATAAGAAACCGCTGTAGAAAGCGCGAATATCGACGCTGTTTTTTTAACATTACGCGCCTGCTTGCGTCTCACGCACCTACGCAGCAACCACGCACGTTTGAAGTTTCGTTGGCAGCAGTTCGTCTTTTAGTTCCTATAAGAAGGTGATACAAGAGAGCGCGCCACTGTAATGGTCTCCACCACGTTATACAGGAGTTGAATGGCTGTGCGTGCGATATCGCCCGCTGAGGGCCGCGTATGCGTCTGGCACCCTTCTTGCCTGGATTTGTAACGCTCAGCGAACCAACTGATTCTGTCTTGCGATGAGCATTGAGCATATGAATAATATATTTTCTCTCCTTTGCTGTGTGGGACCGAACAGAATTAATGCTCAGTGCCGGATTTAAGAGTATGCCGCCTGTAGGCTAAACTCCATTTGCCGCCCCCTTTATTGTTCATATTTGAATAATACATTTGTTTTACACAACAAACGGTAGAGTTCGTTCTTTTTTTCATCCTTTTTAAACACTAAAGCACCAAAGATTTCATTTAGGTTAGACAAAATTACCATTTTAATGGTTTACATAATAAATTACATAATAACATTAGTTCTTCTATTTGTTTTTCACTAAAGTCCTTCAAGATTCGTTGAAAAAATAAAATCGGTTTCGAACTGAATTAATTAGTTCTTGGAGATCAGAGATCACTTTTTTAAACATATTTGTATACTTTAATGCTAATGATGTTTTGATTTGCGTAATTAAAGATCCGGGTTCAATTTGAATAAATTGCCAAACTGCCGCCCCTAAAACTTTGCCGCTCTAGATTGCAGCCCACTCAGCCTATTTAGAAATCCGGCCCTGTTAATGCTGATGATACCAAGGAAAATGACATATCGGGTATGTTCTAAATATTTCTAAATGTAAATTGAATTTGTAGAAAGATGTCAAGAATAGTATCGATCAGAGCTCGTGACGTTTTCGCCCCGTAGAGCCAAGGCCGATTGCTCCCGGCTCTCATCGGGCAGAGTTGTGCCGTGGACTACAATTTTACGTCTACGCGTGTTTTTTACGCGTCATCTACGTGTAGTCTACGTGACTCTTTGTACGTGTAGACTACGTAGACAATGTATTCTGTGTAGACTATTTATTTTTCCACATTAAATGACCCAAAAAAGTTTATTATGAGTAGTAATAGTAGAAGCATGTTTTAATGTAATATAAAAAATATTTACGATTCAATAAGTCAAACAAAATATACCATTCCTGATGAAGAAATGACATCCTCCGTATCACTCTCAAGACATCAATAGGAACTTGTTCCAATTTGCACTACTTTAGTGCTCCTTTAGATGTGATTCAATCAATTTCCAATAATTCTAAATAAATTTTGGCTTTAGGGACAGAGCCTGACCCTCTATAGATTCGCCCCACAAAAAAGGTATATTACCATTCTCTACATACATTACCTTTCTCTACGTAACGTCCGTTGTCTACGCGTTGTTTACGTGTAGACGTAGACTATGGTTCTTTACGCGTAGTCGCACATCACTGTCATCGGGCGGCCGGGGCCCAGTGGGAGCAGTATGAGAAAATCAAAAGTTCGAGAAATTCAGTTGTCAAAAATCATATAAACACTTTTATGTAAGAGGTATAGTGCCATCAAACTACCAAACAGTACCTAGTTTTACTCTTCAGTGATCTTACATAGTAATTCTTTCTACATTTTAAAAAATATTTTCTCTCGTACAATGCGTTCAATCAAATGATTGAGCGTAGCTTAACCTCAAGACATTTGCCAACTTGTGATATGTGAAAGAACTCCTCAGTCTCGATGTAAAAATTTTCATACTTGAAAAAAATTGCTCACAATCATATATAAATCCAAACATACTCGTATATAATATTTGGACAGCATGCTTGTAGAAATAAGGAAATTGTCTCTGGGGAATGTATTTTTAAAAATGAAGTAAATCTTCCTTGTGCTGGAAGTTGTCTTTCAAATCTGTATCATACTGAAGATCTAATATTTCCAACTGTAAATCGGATTTACGCTGTCAACATTAAAACTAGTAAAGTAAAAACTATGAAATCTGATGCCATATCAGAAATTTCATGAAACTTATTTTCGAATTATACGTTCTTCATCGGTATATTTGTCGTACGTAGCTGCATGATTCATCGTATAAAGATGACACTCTTTAGATTACACTCTTTAACATCATTAAAATTTTAATGACAAACTAAACATTTCATATTATTTGCAGTTTTTGAGAGAAAATAGTTCTTCCCATTTTTTAAAAATTATTGGACTATTATTACATGCTTCCTCTTTCACGACAACACAACTCGTCTTTTGTGAAACAGATGTCCACGTTATCGCTTCAACCTCTCAACCCGCCGCCCCTCGCCTAGCACGCTTCGCTCGATCCCGCTACTTCCAGAGCCTTGCAACTCTCCATGAAAACAGGAGACAAAGCTTGAGGGTGCTACTATAGGCGGCGCTAGTGTCGTCGGGTACAGCTGCAGATTAGGCTGGGCAACTTCCGCGTAATATATACTTATAAATAACCTCTGAAGAAGGCGCGAACATCGGCGCTATTTTTTTTTTTTTTTTTTTTGTAACATTAGGCGCCTGCTTGCGTCTGGCGAACCTAGACAGCAGCCACGCACGTTCGAAGTATCGTTGGTAGCAGTTCGGGATTTTAGTTCCTATAAACGGTGCTATAGGAGAGCGCGCCACTGTAATAGTCTCCACCACGTGATACGGGAGTTGAAACGCCCTGGCCAATGCCCCACCTCCAGCCGCTCCGGCTACTGCCGACGGCTCTTTGCTCCCGAATCGTCTTTCTGATGAGCTGAATGGTATAGATCAATGTTAATTGATCCTCTTTGAAATTTGTACAGATTTTGTTTCAGTAATTCTTGTGTAGTTGAATGGAAAAATTATAAAATTTTCCATTAGCGTGACATAAAATTGTGAAAGCCGCCCTAGACAGCCGAGGTCGCTTAGGCAGAAGGACCGTAGCTGCCTTGGCTCGAAGGCTCGCGAGTTCGAATCCCGGCTCTGACATTGTTTGCATGTGTCCGTCTTGTTCTAACGTGTTCTTACTACAGTTCCCCCTACAGTTTGAGCAATTACGGTGATCGCTACGTGACCAAGTTGTTAAAAAACGACCTAAAAAATTGTTGAAAATAGAAGTTGACATAAATTATTTTAAAAAACGAAGTTTTCTTTTGCATGCTTCTAATCTACTAGAATTTTGTCCATTGATTTAAACCTAAAGTTCACTTTACCAACTAAAAGGCGATCTATAAATTGATTCCAATTGCGGACGATACAAATACATTCCCGGAACGACGGAGCAGTGCATTGTGCAGCTCGGTTAAAATTTACATCGAATTAATTACTCCGCGTTGGAACAGAACAGCCTTCTGCTGCCGCAGTCTTCATTTTGTTCAAAGTTATTCCGTTATGTGTAGAGTACAGGTTTTTCTTCAGCTGCATCTTATTTGTTTTCATCAATTTTGGACACCTAATTTCACCAACCAATTACGATCTTCTGATGTGTTGAAATAAAATTTGAAAACATCTAAACGAATTTTCAACAATTTGTGGAACCCGGTAGTGTGTAATCTGAGAACGATTTATTTTACCACAGAGAATGTCTTACAACAACAGCACATGCGCTGCAAGATATGCTATAATCGCCCGGGATCAGGCAGACAGTCGTGAGCAATTAATAAGATGGTTTTTCGGTTTGTTGATGAGTGAGTTTAAGAGTGAATACTGTAAATTCTAATTTTTGTTCACTAATCTATTGACTGAAGAGAGTGCTAACAAAGATTGAAACATTTTTTAATAACAATGAATAAAACATTTTAAAAACTCGAAAAGACAAGATTGCAGTGCTAACCCAATAGTGAAACAAACGATGATACTGCAGTTATGATACTTATACTTACGTTTATCAATTAATGTGATTTTCTGCGATATAAAAAACATACAATTTAACGTACAAGAAATTTCGAACTAAGGGGACATATGTTTAAAACATGAAACATCAGAACTGACCATTCAAAAATATGTCACTTGATTACGCACATTATCTAGTTCCCTGAATCTCACAAATTTCTGGAAGTTCATTGTGCCATTCATTAGTACAACGTACACGAGATAAAGTACATCAGCAATCTATTTAAACAATTACGGGCAAATAATTTTGAATTAAGGAGAAATCTTGGTATCTTGTATAAAGTTGGACATGAGTGTATTTACGGTTTATTGCCACTGTAATTATTTTACATTGTTTACGTGTGCTGCCTTGCTCGTGTCTCCTATTGAATAAAGGAGATGCAAATGAAACGAGTTAAGATTTTGTTCTAGTAGAGAAGGAAATAGTCAAATTTGCAATTCATAATAGATTTTTCTAGTTCCATTCTTCATAAACTGCCATTATGTAGATCCCAATTTCATTCTTTCCAAATGGATTACAGAGTACACGATCTCAAAGGCCCATGGTCAATAACTCCAAGGGTGAAATAATTTTTTCCATCTACAGCAAGATTCACTCTATTCACAACAATGATGAATATACTATACTCAACATGTTTCATTGTCGGAATAATAATTTTAAATTGTTTTGCAAGTTGTGCTTTGCTTCAGACACATGTTATGTGCAATACCCAAAATGTAAGCACGGAAGATTTGGCTCCAGTGAAGACAAGATATGTGAAATTCGGTATGCTCTCGGCTTTAGCAGACTGTACTAGTTGGAAAAATATCATTAATCATTCTTCCGTTGAGTTAATGTTTACTCTTGCGTCTCATACTAACAATCTGATGGGGTGCGTGTATTCTGACACTGATGAATTGAAACCGAATTTTACTGCTGTAATTAGTGACTTTATAAGCGAAAAATTTGACATATTAGGAATGTCGACTATCCTTCGACCTGGTCTAATTGACAAAGTAGATTATTTGTATCCACACAGTCAGTCAAATGTTTGCTTGTTAGTTCAGAAGGAAGTAAAGAGTTACATAATTAGTCTTCCTTCTTTTTCACCTTCTTTATGCATAGTAGCGTTTGCCAGTCTAGCTGCCTTCTGTATAATTTTTCACTTCATTTACGATTGCCAGTGGTCGCACATTTTATTTGAAGTGATCAATACATTTATCACAGGCTCTTTTGATTTGCGTAGTCGTGGCTTTTTGGTGTGTGTTAGCTTCATGAATTTTATTGTAATGAATATCATTGCTGGATACTTCTTCGGATCTCTGGTAGGAGTGGCAGATAATGACAACGTAGAAACAATTAAGCAAGTGAATGAGAGATTTGACTTTGTCTATACATCAAGAGATATTTTTGAAACGATTGAAAACATCAATGCATCTGATGATCCGACCCTTTCCAGCTTGCAAAAGAAAATTCAAATAATACCACCGACACTCTTCCAAAGTGAAGAATTTCTGTTGTATAAACATAAGATTGGAGGGTTAGCAATACTTGCAAATGACTTTACTGTGAACATAATACGACGTCATCCCGAAGTTGCTCCAGATGGTTATTCTTCAATGAAGAAAGTCAAAGAGTGCGTTATCGCACCGTCATATGTTGCATTTCCCGTACGCAAACACTGGATTTTACAAGACTACTTCAGTTCGCTGGTTCAGAAAATAGTAGAAGGTGGGTTAATTCATATCATATCGAGAAAATTTGATAATGCTCTTAGCAAGATATTTGGTTTGAAAGATTTGATTGAGAGAGATCCATCTCGTGAGATTCGACCACTATCATTTGTTGAGGTTCAGTTCGTGTTTCTCAGTTGGGCAGTTGGCGTAACTTTGGCTGCGACGATATTCCTGCTAGAGCTCTTGTGCAGGAGACTATATGAAAGGAAATCGCGCATTTAGTTTGCATATAGTTTCGTTTTCACACAAACTAACCAAGCGAGAGTTCAAAATGTAACCGCGATTCAGTAAATTTAAATGTTTTTACCGAATTAAGGAAGAATGCCATGTGGTGTTCTGGAATTTTACAAAAAGTTTCCTAGGGGATTTCGCAGTCAAAGGCGACATATTCCTTACTTCTGAAGAATTCTTCTCACACTTGTTTTTCTTTTCTCACCCATGGGATTAACTCGGAAGTTCTCCCTATGCGTCACTAGTTCTTTCCCCGAATTGTTTCTTGCCTTCTTCGCTGATGTACTTCAACAATAGGGGAAGAGGCCTAACAGCCCTTGACACTTGACAAGGAAGGCTAAGAGAATGCTTCCTATTCTTGTGATATTAGAGAGATGTGAGTCCGAATCAATTCAGAAATATGTGGTTCTGCCTGATGATCTCTTTGGATGATGGATAAGAGGAGTGTGGAGGTTTTATGCCTTGGCGGAGCAAATGACTCAATCGAAGATATGTGTTCTTGCAACCTCACAGTCGAGTCTACGTATTTAGGGAATGGCAACCCGCAGAAACAATGCATGCGCCAGATCTGAGACATTGGTAGAACCATCAATATGCTTTTAAGCATTAAAGCATTTAAGCATTTTAAGTTAAAACTTTTACAGCGCCAGTAACGCGGCCAGGAGACTAGTGAACCACTGACGAGCACCTACGGAGAAGAAAAATAACCATGTTACGTCGACCGAGAAAAATTAATGACTAGAGAGATGTGATGGTATTTCATTTAAAAGTGGATACTTGAACGTGGATCTTACAAAAAATTCAAGAATTTATAAAATTCAAAACGAATAGTTGTAATTATAAGAACTATAAGTTGTTAGAATACCTTTCAAACTGGAGGTGCTACAACAGCACATAGTTTCTCGGATTGTTGGAAACAACTATGTAATATAAAAATATTGCAATTTCTGCGCTAGTAAGACCTCAGCTATTAGTTGAAAACGACCAGTTCAACCGATGCAAAAAAGCGCCTGAGATGCCTCCATTCATTTTAATAGTCAAGAGCAGCAATCATTTCTTATTTTTACAAACGAAACAAACAGGAATATATTTCATTGTTACAGTATTCGCAGCAAATTATTCACTGCAATGAACTTTCAGCACAACCTTGTCAAAACTATGTGCAATTCGTTTGGCGTATGTGCTTGGCAAATGTTTTGTTATCAGTTCTTGCAAAATGCTAATATCTATATGTATTTTTATTTATTTTTATTATAATAAAATTAAATTATTTCTTATCAGTTTGATCCATTCCTGTTCTCCGAGAATTTTTCTCGAGTTTTTTTTAACTATGGTTTCATCAATTTCAGGCAAAAATTACACTGAAACTACAATTATTTCAAACAAATATTTATGACCTATTTTAATGAGATATTGTAGAACAGATCTTGTTTCAGACAAACATCTGTATCTTCCATTTTGTAGTTTCGAAATGTTTTTGAAATTTTCGGAAATACGGAGAATCCATTGTAAACGGGACTTGCGCCTTTGTTTCAAACGTTCTCTCTGGACAAATTTTAAAAAAAATTTTAAGCAGTTATTTAGAAAATTATTTTTTTTAGAAATTTCCCAAAATTCAAACGCAAAAACCACTCGTTTTTTCAAAAAGTTGTTTATGACCTTTTTTAAAGAGCTGATGATTTACAAAACTTCATCAGGTGCAAAAATCTATCTTCAATTTTGTAGTTTTAAAATATCAACTTTTTGCAATTTTCAAAAAACTAAGCAATACTCGAAAACGGGACTAGCACTGCATTTTTTACCGTCCTATATTACATCTGTGGAGAAAACGTAAAAAAATTGAAACGGGGTTTGAGAAAAAAATTAAACATTGCTTACATTTAGCGCAAAATTAAACGAAAATTACTTCTATTTTCGAAATGTTGAACATGATCTTATTTCAAGATTTGTCTTTAAGGAACAGATTTCAAATTAAAAATCTGTTTCTTTAATATTATAGTTGTAGAAAGACGCGGAAAAAAATTGAAATTTTTGTAATGTTCTAAAAATTAGGGATTTCAACGAAAAATCATACATGCTCCATTTTCTGAAGCGTCCATTATCCTATCCGAGGACAAATTTTAATTCGGAAATTTGGTGCTACTCTTGTTAAATTCTGAAAATGCCCGAGAGGCTTCATGTAAAATTGTGCCCCCAAATTAAAATTCACATCTTACATTAATAAGGCCAAAAACGTAGGTCAAGTAAGTTTTAAGACAGGGTGGTAGTGACAAAATGTCTCTCAAAATTCTTTAAAAACTCGCTCTAAGCTATTCATTACATTCTGACCAGGATCTATTGTGCATCCAAACATTTGATTGCAGTACGGCGTCTTATGAAGTATTGCCCTCTCTTTCTATCCAATACAATTTTACATAAGACTCTCTCTTTCTACCGCAAGCTGTGTTGCCGATTCAGGAAGACCGGGGTTATTCGACTCGCCCATCTTGTTTCACGCGCAAATACTTAACAAGTTCATTCAACGATAGCTTCAGTTGTGTTAATCTTAGACAATTGAGTTTTTTACCACGTATTCCCAGAACTCTTATGAATGTGATGGTTATTTTGTAATTTAGTTTTATGGTTTATTTTCCATGAAATTAATTATAAATGATAGCCAAATGCTTATTTCTGCATTCTGACGTCCTTAAATTTTCACTATGCGAGAAACTTTTTTATTATTGCAGAAAAGCACAAACACCCAGCGGATGAAATGACAAGGGAAGTCCAAATTTTGATATGAGACCAACCACATTTCTGTATGAATCATGGTTCTTGAGATAGACGGTAATAAAAACAATATTTCGTGCGCTCCGAACGAACATTTCATGTCGTTCAGTGATCTTGAATACTTCTCAGCGATTCTCAACAGGCGATGTGAAAGGAAAAATAGAGTATTTATTTTTGAATTTCACTTATTAAAAACAGTAAAATACATTTAAACATATCTAAAAATGAATTAGAAATTTTACAGTTAATAATGTTAATGCCAAAGACATTCAACCAGTAGTTGTCGTACAATGTGCTTTCATAAGCAAATACGAGATGAATAATTAGCTGAGTGTTCGAAAAGAATATTATGCATTGTCCGCACAAACCCTTGCAGTATTTGATACCATCCATGTCATCTCACCTTTGTGAATGGGCATTTTCCCTTTATTTTACATAAAAAAGTGGATGTATTGAACGTACAAAATGACTTGGGACTGAAACGTAGCAATAATGACCTTGATATCGATGTCATTCGCGCAAAACAATTCAAGCCTTGTCAGTATGTGAAGACTAAACAATCTGTTCCAACTGAATTTGGACTTGTTTTGCTATTGATATTTCCGTTTTAACTCTCATTTAAAGGTCTGTTTTTTTAAAATAATAATTCTAATAAAAATAACACATCTTTTTTATAAAAAGTCTTTAATTTCTAATATTAAGCCATCTATTTAACATGTTTTGAAATTATTTCCGTTCAAGTGGTATTCTAATTTGCTCTAGGCTTGTAAGTGGTACGTAACTGAAGGAAGGGTGAAACCCCCTGCCGAAATCCCATCTTGCTTATGAATAAAATAGTAGTAAAAATAACTTTGTCCTCTGTGACCTTCACACTCGCAGACTGGCGAAACTCGTTGTCAACGTCTATCGTCCCTTGGAAGACAGCTCCCCTTTCGTGGGACATACGGTATTGGAAGCGAGTGCAGCAAACATTCTCAAAATTTCGCCAGCTGGTAGAACACCAAGCAAAACCCACATACTATTAAAATTTTGAAGTGTTAGGGAGTATTAGAAATAGTGTATTAGAGACGTTTTGCATCAAGACCTTTCATGACCTCCGCGCTTCCTGCAACAAGCAAAATTGCATCAGCAATGCCAAAAACGTTTATCAATCGATGTCAGATTTTATAGCACGTTCCTTCTTTAACGACTGACGGCAAAGGTCATATCCGTTGGTCTCTTTTTAGTTTCAACGGCACAGTGTACTAATTTTACCGAAGTCGTAAACCAATGCCATTTTTAAGAAACGTGAAAAATAATCTTACATACGGTGCACTTGGTGTTATTGTTTTGAAACTTTTTTATTAGAACCCATTATTGTGAAAATTTTGTTTCTAAGCAAAAGTGAAATGTATTTATTTGTTTGTCCCATGTCGAGATAACATTTTCAGTGGCTCGTATCTTTGCAATAATTGTATTTGGATTATTCCACGTATGTGTTCGACCTTCTTTTCTTTCCGAACCTGTCATGTAAACACCCGTTTTTAACCAGCACCCTCTCCAGGGAGAGGGTGCTTCTCAGACCCTGACGACAGCGGCGGGGTGCGGCGATTTCCGCACTTCGACAGGCTGCAGGTCATGAAAAGTATGAATACTAATTGTCGCAAAATCACTACTTGCGATGCTTCTGTCTTCAAAAATCAATATTTATGAATTTTAAAAGGTGCTGAACAAGCTGGCAAAATTTCATGTCAATCCGAGTATCAAGCACGGCGAGTGCTGCGTGTAAGCGCTGCTGAGAAGTGACAACGCTTTTCTCCATAAGCTCTGTACTGCAATCAAATGCTTGGACGCTAGGTTCGTTTATTCTAACATGCACTACACTACCACATATGCCGGGACCAGTCGGGAGCTAAGAAATTGTTCCGGCTAGAGTGGTGATCCGCTGGTGGGAGAACCTCGTTGTGGGAAACCCCGCTAGCCAACGATAGGTCGGCGCTGGATCTCGTCATCCAGCGGGGGGGAAGCCACCAGTAGCTTCCGAAGAAAAAAAATGCACTAGACCGTCAGGAAAACCACTACTAACTCCCGAAGATAAACATGCACTACACTGTCAGGACTAACCTTAGCAGTTAACGCGCCCGGTGCCCATGAAACATTTTCCAAATTTTCTCAAAAATCCCTCCAAACGTTTTTCCTCACATTTCAAATTACTTTTACTTTCGAATAAATGGAAAAATAGTAAAAAAACAACAACAAAGTAACACCATCCTTTCCTTTCTTTTCTTTGGACAGCTGAATAAGTAAATTATGAAATAGTCTAAAAACGTCATCCCCGCAGGTCATATTCGTTTAAATGCTCCATAGAAATAAAGTTCGCTTATAGGCCAGTGACCTTTGGGGTCTACTTGCATTGAGGAATGCAGTTAAGGTATTTTTTGGACGTATTAGTTTTCATGAGAAGCCAGAGAACGGCACTCCAGAGCTGCGACTTTCTTGCAAGTAGACATAGCTTAATCGGTCTGCATAGGCCGCAGATACTATTGTTGCAGTAAACCTGGATCAATATTGAAGCGAACTTTACCTTAACACATTGATTGTCATGAATGTCACGAGTAGGCCTAACGCGGTTTGACTATGGCGCCGTGAGGCCCACTGGTGGGGCCCCAGCAATACTCCCGGTGAGGGCCATAAGGGTCACGGGTGGGTCTCACGCTGGTGTTTATTTCATGGTCTGTATCTTCCCAGGGGGGGTGTCAAATTGATTTAATTTCAACTTCCTCTAATTGAGCGAAGGACAATATATTATGGAATGCTCTTATCGTTCTAAATTACCGCTTGTAGCAGCGTTATTGCATTGTAAAAGATAAGTTCCATGTATTTTGTTTTGTAGATTTTTCTTCCGTACAGATTCTTTTCTCACTAAAAGGCTCTTAATATTTATGTTTTTGTTTTTCCTTTGAAACATCCTGAATATCATTGAATTTGATTAAGTACTTACCAACACCATCTAGACATACAAGGCCTGAGCAGTCATTCAAGATGGCCGCCTAAGAAGGCCATACAAACTGAAATGCAAAGTCAAATTTTGGTTACCAGACGAAAATGTATAATAAATTACACTGCCAAATAAGAAGAAAAGATGTCTACTTTCTTTATCTGGATGACTGTACATAAATACAAGTTCTTTTTCGGGCGAAAAAAGCTGCATCACTTTCTATTAATATTGTTGTTATCACTTACAACGCACAATACATGAAATCCTATCTGTTCTAATCTCAATACATTTTTGTTTTGCAAAATATTTTGCAAGTCCTGATTTTAAATGTATCTCATTTATCATGAGAAGCACTCATTTATCACTATCACTTACTTTATGTATTTGTTTCGTGTACACTTTAAAAATTGTCATCAATTTGTTTCATTTGAGGTTCTAAACGAAATGAACACAATCTCATAATTGCACTAAATGAGGAAATATTATGTACCCTAAATGTCTGAAATATTTATAAGAATATGGCTATATGTTAATCGCATACAAGGCATTATGAAATACCATGAACTGTACTGATATGCACTTCTTTTCTTTGTAAGGCATAAAAATAAAGGGTTTGTTAAATTTTGAATTTGAGGTCTGAAATTAAAGGAAAATAATTACTACTGTTACTACTACTTGTATTAAAACATAACTTTAACCTAACATTTTCCAAAACATCACTAATTTCATTTGTATTACATACACTGTCTGAGATTGTAATACCTTCAACTTTAAATACTTTTTTTACAATAATAAACACTGAGTTTCAATTCCTTATCCTCCACAACTGAATTGATAATTTTAGGGGCAGAATCTCAATCAATATGTTGAAAAAGAATGCCGTCTTCCTTATTAATGATCGACCAATAATCGTCCACAATAAGCGATTCCATTTTACTTCTTAGTTCATCTGATGTACTGAAAGATTTAATCATGCATTGTTTTCTTTAGCACTTTCTTCAATAGCAGCAAGCAGATACTCTTTTTCTAAACGCAATTTGTTTTCTTGAAGACTTTCTCTTTAGGAAGTGATTGGGCGATTCAAATAAGCAGGACAATTAGGCAACAAATAAGGCATAGATCCACGGGACAGTATTGTATGTTTTAAAGGGAGACTGATTTTAGTCCATTATCCTAATAGAACACTTAATTCATCTCAATGTCCCGTGTTTACAAATGCAATTCACAAGTCTGAAAGCAAACACTGAACTTAGCAACTTACACTTTTTATCATAATTCCTTCACCTGAGGACACAGCCCTTATTCACCATGATTCTCACTGTTATCAACAACAGTCTACATCTACCTAACCACAACTCGAAAGCTACACGTGATATTCAATGTACACAACTGGATCGCTTCAACTCGCACGAGTCGGCCTTTTGTAGCTGCCATATTGGCTTTGAAAAACTGCAGTGCGCAGGCCTTGTATGTCAAGATGGTGTTGGTACTTACTCTTTCTAAAGTTGTGGCCCACTGGGACCCTCATGTAAATAGTACGTGCGTGGCCATGAGGGTCACCGGTGTCCCTCGTGTGTGAATCACATATATGACATTTAATTTAATTTTTTTTTTAAAAATTTAGGAACATCTGAAAATGATTTCACCAATAAAGTAAAAAAATAGTGTGGTCTCCGGTGATCATTTTCTTTTTTAGCTTATGGCCCCTAGATCTTACCCATCATTGTGCCTTTAACAGTCAATGGGTTAATATCGATTTGCTTCTTTATAAGAATTATTTTCTCTTGTAGGAAGAAGAAATAAATATTCGAAGTATAAAATAAATAAGTTGATATATTTTATCAATTAACTCAAGTCGTACATAAACCAACACTAAGCAATGACTTAGACATTTCCCCTTTTCGTAATTATTCAGCTTGTTAAATTAACATGTTTCCCGGCAACAGGTCGCCATAACATCGACCGCCATCGCGCCTTCGCACTAATCGTTATGTATTTACGGATTGCCATACACTGCCCTTAGGCAGTGTTGAAACCTGTCTGTCAGTGTCTTATGTATTATTCCCTGACCGCTTTAGTTAATCAATGTCAAGGGCCCATAAAACGTAAATTCCTACTACGGTACGTTATCCAAAAACTATTTCTTACCGTAATGTATGAATACGCCATTTTTATTGCATTAAGAAGCAAGGAAAATAGACTTTTCCAAATCGGAGTCGAACGAAACCAGTATTCCTCTAATTCTTTTTTCTCACCATTACAAACATTTCTCTAGGTATTATGGATTTCCAGAGAAATTGAAGTTTCTAGAGGTACAATTTCTCTAGGTAGTGTATGCGACCGTAAAATGTAAGTGAATATGGATTACGATATTGAATTATACAAGGTTATGTTGGAGAAAATGTGTTCTCAAGTGGCTCAAACTTGCGCTTAGCTGGAAATAAATTCCGTGATTTAGTTTTGTTGTGTCATACATTTGTTGACTTCTATGTAGAACTGAAATTAATTCGTGCTTTAGATATCTAGAAAAATGACACACATTGGGTATATTCAAAACATTTGCGATATCCATTGAATTTAAAGAGAGCTGTAGAGAACAGTACACATTTATGTCAATTGATCCTCCTTGTGTGAAATTCATAGTTATTTACAATTATTCTCGTGTAGTTGAATGGTATAATTATTAAAATACTCAATTGCATCTAAAAAAATTGTTGAAAATGGGAAGTTTGATTTATTAGTTTAAAAACTAAAACGTTTTTACTGCGCGTGCTTTGTAGCTACTAGAATTTCGTCCATTGATTTAAACCTAAAGTTCACTTTACCAACTAAAAGTCGTCCGCAATTGGAATCAATTTATAGATCGATACAAATAGATTCCCAGAACGAAGGCGGAGCAGTGAATTGTGCAGCTCAGTTAAAATTTACATCGATTTAATTACTCCGCCTTGTAACAGAACAGCTTTCTGCTGCTGCAGTCTTCACTATATTAATAGTTATTCCGTTATGTGTAGAGAACTTTTTTATCTTCAGCAGCGTCTTACTGTTTTTTAACAATTTTGTACATGTAGATTTCACACAGAAATACTGTGTACTATCAACATTACGACCTTGGGATGTTGGGATGTATTGAAATAAAATTTTAAAACCTCTAATTTTAAACAATTTGTGGAATCCGGAAGTGTGAAATCTGACTTATTTATTTTATGGAAGATCATCTGACAGATGAATTTTGTTGTTTACTATTTTGTGACATTTTGAAATAAAATCGTATTCAAGAGATCAAAGAATATTACAAATGAGCAGAACCAATACATACTTAGATATTACAGATTGATTGACTTACGTCCGTTAAAACGAGATTCCATACTCAATTGGCGTAAAGATTTTAAAACTACAACAGAAACTGCCCAGCAAGGGATACTATAATCGCCCAGGTTCACGCAGACATTCGTGAACAATTTGTTTGATTGTTTTGTTCGGTTGATTTGATGAGGGAGTTGAAGAGTGAATACTGTAAATATTAATTTCTGTGCGCTAGTGTATTGAGTGAAGATAGTGCTACCAAATATATATATATTATTTTTTTCATAATGAATAAAAAAATTAAAAGGTCCAAAATAGATATTTGTAACGCCAATCCAACACTAAAACAAACGACGATGCTTCAACTAGTGTAAACTTATATACTCAATTAACGTGATTTTTTGCCAACATACAAGTCATTTGGAGCTACGTAGACAAATGTGGAAAACATGACAGTTCAAAACTGAAAACGACCCTAAAAATATTACGCTTAGGCATATTATCGAATTTACTGAAACCAACAAATTCTTAGAAGCGCTCTGCGTCAATCCCTAGAAGCGCGGTAACGATATGAGAGATTTATCATTAATATATCCGAGTCAACACCAACAACCTAATTAAAACGTTTCGGGTAAATAATTTTGAATAAAAGAGATTTATAATTTTTTATAAAAATGGTGGACCTCACACAATTTTCGTGTTTAATCGCCACTGTAATTATTCCACTTTGCTTTACATGTGCTGCCTTGCTCGTGTCTCCTATTCTTAGTGATATTCAAAATGGAAGAACTGAAGATTTTGTTCAAGTCGAGAAGGAAATAGTCAAATTTGGAATGTTACCGTCCGCAATAGATTGCTCGAGTTGGGAACGCTTGGGCTTTGATTCTGAGATAATTTTTATCCTCGCCTCCCACACTAATAATCTGGGGGGATGTGTGTATGTTGACTCAAATGATGTCTTACCGAATGATTCTCTCGTAGTTGGTGATATAAAAAGTGGGAAATACGACATGTTTGGAATATCAGTTATCAACAGACAGGGTCTTTTTAACAATATCGATTATTTGTATCCACACGCCCAAAAAGATCTTTGCTTGTTAGTTCAGATGCAACCCATGAATAATATTGTGTAGCGTCGCGAGGTGGCGCACGTGCCGTTTCGCTGGAAAGCCCGGCCTTAAGCCGGATGGGGGATGGGGGGTGGAATGCGGCGGCGCCTCGCCGGCGCGCGCCGGGCAGGAAATCCCAGCCTAAAAATAACCAGGACAACTGAGCGTGCCTGAGTGCGAGTCCATTGATGAAGGCTGCTCTCTGCTGAGGGCTGGCTTGCGAGCCGAATGACGCCCGCCGCTGGTAGAGTGGGGGACGAGCCGTGGGGTATTTATTGCGGCGCCGACATGCGCTCGGGGGATACGCTAGTGAGTCGAAAGACGTGAGGTATCTCCGTGCAACCTTGCACGTTTTGGCATCCGGCCATGTAACATCTAGTTACGGGGACTAATGTCCGACAGCTCGCACTTCGCGCAGCTTCTCATGCTCTCGAGCAGAGGCACTGGGCTCAGCCTAGGGACGGTCGCGGGGTTTCGCGGCTTAGAGAATAGAAAGGTTGCCTAAGGTTTTCAATTTTGTAACATTTTCTTGTAATTTATTATTGTAAATATACTGTACATACTATTCAGAATCTGTCGTCTGTGCTTTTCATGTCCAGTACGCCACAATTGCTATACTACTTTCTGTATCACCTTCTTTGTGTCTTGCGGCCATCGCTAGTCTCACCACAATCACTATCATTTTTCACTGGGTTTACAAGTGCAAATCGCAAGAAATGTTTTTTGAAGTGATCAACACGTTTATCACGGGCGCCTTTGATTCAGATAATCGTCGTTTTTTGGTGTTTGTGAGCTTCTTGAACTTTATGGTAATGAGTGTTATTGCAGGATTCTTTCTCGGAGATCTAGTGAAAGTGGCTGAAAATGATGATATCAAAACAATACAGGAAGTTGTTGACAAATTTGACATTATTTATTCATCACGGTTCACTTTAAATGAAATAAAGAAGATTGACGTATCTGATGACCCGGTTCTCTCATCTCTGCGAAAGATGGTACAGGCAGCACCACCAGGTCGCGAAATTCAAATTGTTTTTTCAAAATTTGCGAGTGGTGATTTGGCCATTCTTGAAAACGAGCATGTTTTATATATGATTCAACATTATGATGGTTTTGCTCCAGACGGTTACCCCTTGTTGCAGGAAGTGGAAGAGTGCGTTATTTCTCCGTCATACCTTGCGTATGTCGTACGAAAAGACTGGAAATTACGAGATTATTTCAGTTTTCTTGTTCAAAAAACGATCGAAAGTGGGTTATTCGAAGCCCTGGTAAAAAGAAAAATTAATGAGTTGAAGGAAATGATTGGTTTAGTATTTTATAATAAGAGAGATCGTAATCAAGAGTACAGACGACTGACTATTGTGCAGATGCAGTTTGTCTTTTTTTCTTGGATAGGGGGCATGGCAATTGCCTTTATTGTATTTCTGCTTGAGTTGTTGGTGAAGTGGTCTTGTGGACGAAATTGGCGAATTTCTTTTGTAAGTCGAGTTATATAAGTAAACGACATGGCGACAATAAGGAGCAGAATAATCATCGTAATAATTATCGCAGGACAGTCTTTTTACGTAAGAATTGATGAAGTGATAAATATTTTTTAATGTTGTTCAAGACGTAAAAATAAATGATTTTCGATTACGCGATTTAGAAGATCATTACTTTTCAACCGAAATGATCACTAGTTTATATGTACTGCGTTCTCTTATTAAAACTAATGAAAAATTTTCGTATATTAATAGTCGTCTTGTTCCCTCATAAACAACAAATACTAGACCAAACTCAACTATACTTCGAAATTTTAACCTTCTGGTGGGCGCGTCTATTTGAGTCACAGAAGCGGGCGCGTAGGGGCACTGTATGCTGCCTCGAGAAAACAGTCTTTGCACTGTCAAAACTTCCATTATTTAATTGAAGAAGGGAGAATAAAAACTCACAACTATTCATTACATTTTTAATGTTAATATATTTTATAAATCAGAGAAATATGGCAATATTTAGGTGTAGAATAATAAAAAAACTGTTTCAGAAAACCTTATAAAACAAAATATAACAAAGAAAAGAATTAACTAGAAAATTGTTATAAAATAGACAAATTAATGTTACTGGCGTTAAATTTTAGAAAAGCATCAATTGGTTTTCATGAAGCTGTTTCCAGTAACTCAAGAAGATGCCTGATTTTTTCGTCTGCTATAGCCCTTCAGCAAAGAAAAACAAAAATAAGACTACAAGTAAAAGGAAAAAATGAAAAAAAATAAAATTTTCAACATCTTTGATTTTGCTTACAGTGATCGAAAATACTTATACACGAACAATCTGTATAAGTAAAATGTTCGTTTGGAATACTAAAAAATACTTACACGAGTGAGCGCGGTAGAGCAGGGAGTGCTGCAGTGAGCATTTTTTAAATTTTCAAATCGTCTTTACACCTGGTAGGGAGAAGGCAACGGAACGAGATTTTCGCGTTTCGTTTAGAATGTTGCGAAGTGATAATACTGAAGCCCTCTGACATGGCAAATTGCCATACTCCACTTAAGAACAATAAAAGCGCAAAGCGCGCCCGCCGGAAGGTTAATATAATTTCTGCCAATGTTTCTCCTGTAGAATAGTCCACCTACATACTTAGTTACTAAACTGTTGGATTGCATTGCACATTTATACGCGTTTGATTGCGAGTAGTGTTGTTATGTCCCAAGATCTCGCATTCCGACATCGATCTTGATGGGTAGCACCAAGAACAACCTGCGTCTGAAAAAGTGTATTCTCAACTCTGGCACCTTTTGTCGTGAGACCATGAATTACAATTCTGAAAACTTAACACAGTATTTACCTATGTAAGCTTATTGTTCTTTATTTATATTATTTTCCAAGTACATGCTGCGTTCTCTTTGCTTGGTGTCATTCATATAAATATTAGTCGTGATGAATTTTAGATTTAAATTTATGTATTCTTATTTAACCAATAAATCGTATATGCAGTGTGAACCGTGTTGTCTTCAGTCATCCAACATTTTACTTTGTTCGCTTCATGCGACCCTTCTCTCCCCTGGGCCGGCATTCGAACAGCCTGCCTTTTTTTCTGGGCCTCACGAAAATGTGCGCAGATAATATCTTCCCCCATACGTCATATACAGTTTTTACGGTTTTTTAACCAAATAAATAAAACTTCTTTCTGCTTAGACGGGCTCTTTTATTTGACTGAGACCTCTCCCCGTCCCAAATTGTTTGTCGCTCTTCGTGCATAATGATCTAAGGTTGTCGAAAAAGGATGCAACTCGTCGTGTACTCGTCGTATCTTTTTTTAACAAAATTATAAATTTCTTGATTTATAGCTCCTGTGCTTTTGAGTAATTTTCGAAAGTAGAATAGATTCTCGAAGATTCAGTTTGAAACATTGCAATATTCAACTTCTTTCAAAGAGTGAACATATCAGCGTTATTTTCATATCACTGGTTTTTGATATATTAATACAGCAAATTTGGGAGTATCTACGCCACTAGGGTCCTGTTTTTTGTTAAAATAGTTCACTAGATCATCTCCGGCATGCGTGATTGTCTTTGTAAAGAATTTTGGATTTAAACTTTTTTGTAAATGAAATGTTTTTGGGCGATTATTTTACATCTAAACTACACCTAACTACATTTTACTAAAACTGAATAAAACTCCATTTAATAAAACTACATTTTATTAAAACTGAATAAAACTCGAAGTGAATAAACTCCTGTCAATTGGGGTTCATTCGAAGCTCTGCGATTCTGAATAACATGCTTCGATTTTGGGGGTACTTTACATGAAGCACAGGGACATTTTCAAAATTTTCTCAAAATCGCTCGAGTTTTTTTCTTTAAATTTCTTGTAAGAATAGAGTGATATACACTGATAAAAGTGGCATAGGTCCGATTTAACCTGTTAACTCTGAATATTCAAAAATTGGAAAAAGTATTTTTTTTCGGCGTCTTCCTGCAATAACAAAATTGAAGGTAGAGATTTTTACTTAAAGTAAAGTTCTTTCTGTATAGTTAGTTCTTTCATTATGATTATGTCCTTTCTTTTGAAAATTTGTAGTTTCCGCTCAATAGTGTGTGTGCAATATGTGCAATATGAAACTAGTGGTGCTACAGAATGGCACAGATTTTCCCATATTAGTTTTCTATTTCCTTGGGTCTCTGGCACAGACTTTCCCATATTAGTTTTCTATTTCCTTTCTTCGCTAGCTATTCGAAATTGCCACAAACTCTTTCTTGCCAGCTTTCATCTATCACCGCCAAAAGTACATATTTCTGTCATTTTCTTAAATTTTCGGTTTCCTTTTGGTAGAACGGAAACATTAATTTTAGAATATTAAAGAACACAAACACCTAGTCATTAATGGCAATTTCTTTTAAAAATTATGTGCCGTTTAAGAGAAAATGGCGTTTTAGCGTTACTAAAAATGCGAAATTTGAAGCTCATTTTCACAGAAAAAGTTTGAGTTTTCAAAATACTTTATTTGAAGTTATTTGAAGCACTTACACTCACAAATATAATAATGTTTACAAATTGCTGGTAATGTCCATATTAAAGATGTCAGAGATCTTTCAATAAAATTACAATTATGTAATTTTTGAAAAAACAAAAAAAATTCAAAATAAACTTTACGCTGTACTAAAGAGTGTAATTAGTACTATCTGTTACAAAAGTTTGAAGAAAAAATTTACAGCCGTATTTGAGAAAATGGCGTTTGAGCGTTTCTAAAAATGCGAAATTTTCAGCTACTTTTCACAGAAAACTGTTGTGTTTTCGAGAAACTTTACTTGAAATTATTTAAAGCACATGTACTCGTAAATATAATAATGTAAGAAAATCGCCGCTAGTGTAAATATTATCGACGTGAGAAACATGTGAAAAAATTTACATTTTTGTAATTTTTGAAAAATCCAACCTATAGAGCAATATGGCTTTTATGTCATCTGATAGAGTACATTTACCATTATCCCTACCAAAAGTTTAAAGAAAAATTTGGAACCGTTTTTGAGAAAATCTGTTTTTTGAACTTTTTTAAAATTGCACATATTGCACGCAATATTGTGCGAAAATTACTAAAATTTTGAAGAACATTTACATGACCTTTCTGAAAGAACTCAATATGCAGAACAAATTTTACTTGAAGAAAAAATCTCAATCTTCAATTTTGTAGTTGGAGAAAGACGCCGAAAAAAATTCAAATTTTCTCAATTTTCGAAAATTCAGGGATACCCGTGAAAATCGGACGTATGACATGTTAATAAGTGTATTTACTCTAATCATACAAGAAATATAAAGAAAAAATTTGGAGCCGTTTTTGAGAAAACTTTGAAAATCCCCGGGGGCCTTCATGTAAAGTACCCCCAAATTTTGAAGAATCTTTTTCAAAATCTCAAATGTTTGACTTGAGCCAGATCGACCGGGGAATATCCATTTTGGAAAATATCGTACGTATTGTTTAGGCGCTGGCAGTGTTCACGGACGGACGGACGGACGGACGGACGGACGGACGGACGGACGGACGGACGGACGGACGGACGGACGGACGGACGGACGGACGGACGGACGGACGGACGGACGGACGGACGGACGGACGGACGGACGGACGGACGGACGGACGGACGGACGGACGGACGGACGGACGGACGGACGGACGGACGGACGGACGGACGGACGGACGGACGGACGGACGGACGGACGGACGGACGGACGGACGGACGGACGGACGGACGGACGGACGGACGGACGGACGGACGGACGGACGGACGGACGGACGGACGGACGGACGGACGGACGGACGGACGGACGGACGGACGGACGGACGGACGGACGGACGGACGGACGGACGGACGGACGGACGGACGGACGGACGGACGGACGGACGGACGGACGGACGGACGGACGGACGGACGGACGGACGGACGGACGGACGGACGGACGGACGGACGGACGGACGGACGGACGGACGGACGGACGGACGGACGGACGGACGGACGGACGGACGGACGGACGGACGGACGGACGGACGGACGGACGGACGGACGGACGGACGGACGGACGGACGGACGGACGGACGGACGGACGGACGGACGGACGGACGGACGGACGGACGGACGGACGGACGGACGGACGGACGGACGGACGGACGGACGGACGGACGGACGGACGGACGGACGGACGGACGGACGGACGGACGGACGGACGGACGGACGGACGGACGGACGGACGGACGGACGGACGGACGGACGGACGGACGGACGGACGGACGGACGGACGGACGGACGGACGGACGGACGGACGGACGGACGGACGGACGGACGGACGGACGGACGGACGGACGGACGGACGGACGGACGGACGGACGGACGGACGGACGGACGGACGGACGGACGGACGGACGGACGGACGGACGGACGGACGGACGGACGGACGGACGGACGGACGGACGGACGGACGGACGGACGGACGGACGGACGGACGGACGGACGGACGGACGGACGGACGGACGGACGGACGGACGGACGGACGGACGGACGGACGGACGGACGGACGGACGGACGGACGGACGGACGGACGGACGGACGGACGGACGGACGGACGGACGGACGGACGGACGGACGGACGGACGGACGGACGGACGGACGGACGGACGGACGGACGGACGGACGGACGGACGGACGGACGGACGGACGGACGGACGGACGGACGGACGGACGGACGGACGGACGGACGGACGGACGGACGGACGGACGGACGTTTTCCTTTCAATTGGGTTTTCGGTATCAAGGACCCACAAAAGAGGGTTTTGGCTACACCACGCGTTATGGGATTTTTGTTTCTAATTTAGCAACGGGTTTTATCCACTTTTTCGTTTTCACGGCCCGGCAATTAATTTTTTTCCGCCGAAAATTGGCCATTGTTTCGCGCAGTATTACATAACTTTCCCTATACTACGTATATCACTCCGTGTATACGTACGTAAACGGGAAAGTAAAAATAACAAAAACAAGATTTCCACAAATACCCTCCAACCTCCATTTTCTTTAACCTTTTGGTAAGGATAGAGCTAAATGTACTCTATAAGATGAAATAAACGCCATTTTGGACCAGTCTTTTGTTTTTTCATAAATTACTGAAGGGTTAATTTTTACTTTCCCGTATACGTACGTATACGTTTTTTCCATAAAGGTCATGTAAATGTTTTTCAAAATTTTAGTAGTTTTCTTGCAATACTCCATGCAATTTGTGCAATTTTAAAAAATTACAAAAACAAGATTTTCTCAAAAACAGCTTCATATTTTTTCTTTAAACTTTTGGTAGGGATAGTGCTAAATATTCTCTATTAGATGACATTAACGCCGTATTGCTCTATCCTTAATTTTTCAAAAATTGGAAAAAATGAATTTTTTTGACTTCTCTCACGTCGTTAATATTTACATTAGCAGCGATTTCTTCACATTACTATAATTACGAGTACATGTGCTTTAAATAATGTCAAGTAAAGCTTTTCGGAAACACAACCGTTTTCTGTAAAAAGTAGCTCAAAATTCCGCATTCTCATTCAAACGCCACTTTCTCATTTATGGCTACAAATTTTTTCTTGAATCTTTTGTAACGGAAGCTGCTAATTACACACTTAAATATGACGCAAAGTTTATTGTGAGTTATTTTTTATTTTTTCAGAAATTACACAAATGTAATTTTTTTGAAAGATCTCTCCCATCTTTAATATGCACATTACTAGCAATTTGTGAAGATTGTTATATTTATGAGTGTAAGTGCTTCAAATAACTTCAAAGAATGTATTTTGAAAACTCAAAAATTTTCTGTGAAAATGAGCTTCAAATTTCGCATTTTTAGTAGCGCTAAAACGCAATTGTCTTTAAAACGGCACATACTTTTTAAAAGAAAATTGCCATTTTGGACTAGGTTTTTGTGTTTTTTAATATTCTGAAATAAATATTTCCATTCCTCCAATAGGAAACCGAAAAATTAGGAAAAAAACCAAAAAATGTGCTTTTGGCGGTGATAGATGACAGCTTGCAAGAAAGTGTATGTGGCAATTCCGAATAGCTAGCGAAGACTCAAGGAAAGAGGAAACTAATACGGGAAAGTATGTGCCATTCTGTAGCACCACTAGTTTGATTTGTCTCTCTCGTTGTTAATATTTAATGCAATGATTCGTGACTGGGATCATGACTCACAATGGGGTACCGATACATGCAGGGTGTGCTTGATACCGTAGTGGATTGCAGGCAACACGCTAAATTTTTAATTAATGGTCGCCAAGCTCATACTAACCTGTAATCTGGCTCCGGCGTTGAGATCTTCAAGGATGGGCTTCTCTAGGTCGAAGGGATGCAAATTGTTTACCATTTACGTGAAATGATTGATTATGGTTGTAATTTTCAGAGTAACCCTTTAAGTGACAGAGACACGTTTATTGAAGATAAAACTAATTGTTTACAATGATGAGATTACTACTCACCTTTCTCTGTCCGGGTATATTGACAAGTTCATGAATATGGACATTACCTATAGTAATTGTTGTGTCTTTACCTCATTTTAGGAGAATTGCAAGTTCTCGGGCTGTAAATGGCGCAGTCCAAGCGACGCAATGGGGTCGCCCGCTCGTCGAGAACGCGGTCTCGTCCTCGCGTTACAGATGTGACAGTCGCGTTACTGTTGGCAGCGTATTGAAGTGCATCGGAAAAGCTCTCAATTTTCGTGCACTTCAGTACGTAACTTGGCGTGAAAAATAATACGTATAAATATGAAAAAAATGATATACATTTAATTGAAGAATGGAGAAAATAGTTTTATTAATAAATTATCACGAAAAATAATATAAAGAAAAGGAACATTGTTAACCAGAAGAGATTAGTCACTTATTGATGGATTAGCGATAACATAGGGATTAAAAACACGAGAAGGACTACGGGACAAGAATAGAAACAAGAGGCATTTGAAAAAAAGAACGAGGTAGAACATTTTGGAATTTTTACAACACTTCGTGTCAGGATCTGGTAGCGATCGGATGTAGGATTGTGTACTCAAAAGTTATAGTTTCTTGAGACTGGCGCGTGATAGAATCGAGATGTACGAATTACAGTGTTATTAGCGCGAGTTTATAAAAAAAAAATTATTCAGACATTTTCAAATACAATTTCTAATACAATAGTTAACAATCAAAGAGAAATATTAAAAAAAATAACAAAAAGTTAAAGGTTCAAGAAGAGAGAGAGAGAGAGAGAGAGAGAGAGAGAGAGAGAGAGAGAGAGAGAGAAAAGAGTTAGTAGCTAAAGAAAAAGTTTAAATGTTAGGAAAAAAGTTCTAGTCCGTGAGGGACGAGTGTGGTTGGTAGCGCGAGTGTGGCGAGTGTGGTTGGTTAGGTTGGTAACGCGACTATTCTCGTGGCGAGGTTGACGATTGTAATTGCCCGCAGAGCGAGGCGCTTAGCCGTCGCCTCCCCGCGTGGAAGCGGCCGATATGGCAAGACGCGCACTTCTGCAGGTGCCTTTCGGACGTACCGTTCTGGAAACAAAAATTGATCGCAGCCGTCTGCGGCTAAGTTCAGCTTGTGCACGGCTTGGGCAGCCCTTGTCATGACGAAACGTCGCAGGCGGAGCCTCACAAACCTACGCAGCCAATCTCAACACAGGGGGGAGTGACCTAACAAACTTAACGTCGTACAAAATGGCGGGCGTCGCTAGTTCCGATGTGAAAATATTTTCAAATAAAAATACAAGGAATGACACACTTTTACGAACATTAAAGTAAATTTATTCAAATGTATATGAACGCATGCATTTAACCACTATTAACACAATTGTTTTTGAAGAAATTACGTTGATGTGAGATAAAATAACACTAATTTTAGACAAATTACTTTCTTATACGCATTCTAATTCCAATATTGTTGTTCATACACAATCCATGAACTTTATCAAATGTCCAGATTTTTTCCATAAGAAAAACTATTATAATTGCACATTTTCAAGTGTTCATAAGTGATTCTAAAAGTTGCAAAAATTGCAAAATACTGTCTTTCTGCATTCGATAGAAAATTTCTAGGGAACCATTTCAATACAAGACAATAAAATTCAAAGACCAATTGTATATTTGTTATTAAAGCAACAATTAAACTAGATATTAAGCAATCAATTTGCATCTCTGGTCAAAATTGTTATTTTGCGATATTGAACTTAGGGACAATTTGGGCACACTCTTCCGCAGGAATAACGCACATTTCGAAATTGTTTATAAAATTGTTAATTGTTGCAAAATTTTTAATTCGCAGTTTTCGGTTCTGTGCCATTTGGAAACTCTTCCCACTTTAGAATTACAAAAATTGGAAATTGTTTATAAATTTACAAATTACGCAATATTTCTTTACTCTCTCATCTCAATTGCCTTTCAACAAGTTGCGAAATTCCGCAATCCGATTGGGGCTATCACCTTTCCTTACGCAATTGTTTATAAGAAATTAGCACCTGATGCCAACCCTCATTTGTTTTACAGACAATCCGGTCGCTCTTTGCGTCAAGTATTTGCAGTCAAGTATTTGGTTCAGATAGTTTTGCTTTTCGCCGATTATATTATATTAACGATTTCTGACTTACGGCAAAACGGTAGAAATTGTTGCTAAGGAAATATTGCTGTTTTCTAAGTTTGAAAATTTCCTTATATTCGTAATACATCGTTGAAACTTGAGTTTCATTATTTTCATTCATCTACATTACAAATAAATTTTGTTTCAAATTTCAAAACGCAGAAGCTGTTGTCCTTCAAATGTGTAGGCTTCTTTATTATGTGCTTGGATATCTTCTACTTACTTGTGCTAAGTGGCTGCCAATAGTTAACCGTCTTGAGAGGAAATTGAGTATAAACAAATTATTTCATTATTAATTGAATTATGATAAAAACAAATTGATTTTTAAAATTGCATTTCGACGGAACGGTGGCACGGAAGACAAAATGGAGCTGCGTAGGTTTTTACCTGAAATGAATAGATCATATAAAGAGAGATACAATAATGTCTCATTTGGTAATAAGTAGATAGAGTAAAAATATATTTTTGACACGCGTCTTGAGCCATCCTCAACTCTAAGGCAAGCAACGCTTATCTAACAATTCAAGCTAACGCGTTCTAGCAATTCAAGAAAATACATTAAAGGAAAGACGGGGTTTGAAGAACGTGGCACTAATTCAGTAATATCGGAGAATAATGGAAGAATGCTTTGCTACGATCTCTTCGACAATTGTGACAAATAATTTAAATACAATATAGAAATAAACAATAGATTAGTATTACAAATTGCAATGTTACACACATGTAAATAAATGTGTGTAATTAGAGAAATTTCTAGTGAATGGTATGGAAAATTAAAAACGAGTTCACTTAATTTTAATGAGAGAGCAATTTTGCGGGGAAAATGTTTTTTAAATGCATTTATTCCAAATCTATATACTTTCTTGTATTCATTAACATTCAGTGTGTATTCGTTCCTCAGACTTCAGTGTTTGGAAATGACCTTCAGAGGGGTCGCTTGGTCGAGCTCACTTGCTATTAACTCGAACTTTGAAACCTTGACTTCTTACAGAAGTTCCCGAAACTCATAAATAAGGCCATCTCAGACTTTCAGTAGTGGCGCCCTAGGCGTCGGATTGTGAGTTTACGCACGCCGATTAAAAAAATTAGTTCCCCTGTGCAACTTAGGTGTCGGAGAGGCTGTGATTCTTTGGGTGAATAGTGTAGTAGACATAGTAATATTTTGCTGAACCTAAATACGTGAATTCGTATCCCAGCGTTGACAAAACTTTAGGGAATTGGAAACACTTCTGCGGGCCTTGTGTGGTATTTTAATATTGTTATTACATATATGTAATATGTATATGCATATATGCAAGGAACTACGTGCCAATGCAGCATTTAGTTTTAATTCAATTTTGTCTTTCGCTTCGTTTCCACTTTCATCGTAGCGGAAACATCGCTGAGAGATCGAGGACTGAACGATGAAAGTGAAGAATGATTATTCCGTATGAGTTCTTTTATTAAAGAAAATATACTGTTACGAAAGAGCTGTTATTAATTTTTTTTAATGTAATGAAAATTTTCTCTGAATATAACTATATAGAAACTTTTATTTAGAACATATTTGCATTGCAAGTTCATTTACATTTGACAAAATTGTTAGGACATTTCCAGTTGTGATCAGCGGGATCATTTCTGTTTGGAACTCTTCTCAGAGAAGAAAACTATTTCCCAAACGCAAGCAAATCGAAATATACAAGTATTATGATGTTTGCTGAAGATGTAAACACACGGAGAAAGAGTAACCGAGGAAATTTTTTATAAAAGCTTGTTTGTTTGTTTTTTTTCAAAGTAGAAACGATCTTTTGTGTGACTATCACAACTGATGATAAATTAATTTTAATTGATAATCAGTGGGTACGTATCTGTTTAATTATGTGCGATCGTTTTTCCAAGCTCTAGATTTTAATGGTATACACTTTGAAAAGTGACAAGTATTCATACAAACATAATATTTTCCAGGGTGCGTTAAAACACTATTCGCAAGTAGGAGTGAAAGACAATTGATTAGCTTCCATGTTATTCACTTTATCACGCTGTGTGTAAGACGTTGCCTCTACGAAGCGTTATTCCGCCAATTATCGGATCACCTCTTTGCTTATATCTCGTGGATGTAATACTCTTTAGAGCTTTTGTTTATAAAACGTGTTTATACTAGTATTTTTATTTTGTTTTTTAAAGGTCGCATCAACTACTCGGTCATTAGCGACCACTATTGGGAGTAACGTTATGACATGATGATGACATCATATGGTGATGAGAGGCGGTGAAAGGACGAACACATACAATCATGCCCGAGGCGGGACGCGAACCCGTGACCCCACGGTCCAAGACCACTACGGCACTACTGCCTTAGCGGTCTAGGCCACGAGGCCGTCACTTTCATTTTATTACACATGGTCTGCAAGTAAAAAAAACTCCATAAGATTTTTATACATTTTCTTATAGATTTCAACTCTGTAAAAACGAAAAAAAAAATACTACTGTTACCACAGAATTTATCAAAAATGTTCCATCTCGTCAGTTTTTTTTGTTACTCTTAATTTTTTCTTTGTATTTAGCGTAAAATTCCTAATTAACTTAAACATAGCATTCTGCTTTTTGTTTAAAAATGGCCTAAAAACTAAGACTTCTCGTATTAATGGTATCAATTATAGCTGTACTTTGCAATATAAATGAACACGTGATGGTACAGAACGGCACAAACTTTTCCCTATTAGTTTTCTAGTATATTTTGGTCTCGGCTAGCTTGACGGACTGGCCATATGCTCTTGCCAGCTGCCATCCATGCCATCCATCTAAATTCGAAATTTAAAGCTCTTTTTCACAGAAATTTTTTGAGTTTTCGAAAAACTTTATTTAAAGTTATAAGAAGCACTTTACCTCACAACTACAATAATGTTTACAAATTGCGGGAAATGTAACGTGAAAACAAGATTTTCTCCAAAACGGCTCCAATTTTTTTCTTTAAACATTTGGTAAGGATAGTGCCTAATGTACTCTATAACATGACATATACACCATATTGCTCTATTCTTTTGTTTTCTCAAAAATTACAAAAATGAAATTTTTTGACCTGAATCTCTCCCGTCATTAATATTAAATTAGCGATTTGAGATTACAATAGGTGATTTGTTATTATTATTATATTTATGAGTACATGTGCTTTAAATAAAGTCAAATAAAGTTTCTCAAAACCTCAACTGTTTTCTGTGAAACCAAACTTCTAATACGCTCAAATGCCATTTTCTCATAAATGGGTCCATATTTTTTCATACTTTTCGAACGGATAGTGCTAATTGCACGGATAGTGCTAACTGCACGGATAGTGCTAATTGAACGGATAGTGCTATGAAGCCAAGTTCAATTTGGGGTATTTTTTCGATTTTTTAAAAAATAGACAAATATATTTTTTTGGAAACATCTCTCACACCCTCAATATGCACATTTCCAGCAATTTGTAAACAGTGTTGTATTTGTAAGTTGGTATACTTCAAATGACGTCTGATGATGTTTTTTGAAAATTCAAAATTTTTCTGTCAAAAAGAGCTTAAAATTTCGCATTTACATCAGCGCTTAAACGCCATTTCCTTAAAAACTGCTCCAAATTTTTCAAAGAAAGTTGCCAGTCAGGACGATATTTTACTGTTCTTTAATATTCTTTAAATAATATTTCCGTTCTGCTATTAGGAAATCGAAAAATGAAGAAACTTTAAAAAAAGTGTACTTTGGGCGACGATAGATGGCAGCTGGCAAGAGTATGTGTCAAGTCCGAATAGCTAGCCGAGACCAAAGGAAATAGAAAGCTAATACGGTAAAGTCTGAGCCATTCTGTAGCACCATTACTTTTTTAAAAATCTAAGTTCTATAGATCGAACGATGAAGATTACGTTTATTTTATTGGAGTACGCATAAAATACTTCAACGTTTATTGGGAGCAAAATATTAGTAGTACAGAAGTAAAAGACTTACGTGATTCCTGCCTACAAAAGTGAATTGACATTAATTTTTGCAAACGTATTGTTGCTTTCAAGTTTTTTAAAATATGAAATGTGTTGTTATAAGAAGAGTGTGAGAAGAGCGAATGAATGGCTCAGTGTCAAAGTGTTTCTCTAGGACTCAGGAAGCAGCAGGCTCGAGTCCTACTCTTCGTAGCTTTTTTTTTTCATTCTACATTACAAAAAAATTCACTAAATTGCAAAATTATACATTTGTCTTGTCAAAGTTATGTATAATGTAAGCAAAATTCACGATTGCGAAAAAAGAATGCAAACCAGCAATTATAAAATAATGGTAATAGGTTGTCTGGACGTGCGGCATTCAGATCAAAATAATATGATCTTAAATTGCATTCTTCGCAGTACGTCCGTGTTGTCGATTCCAGGTCAAAATGAGATAAGGGGCCCTGCGGCGTTGCCGTTTTGTAAGACAGAAAAATCAATATTTTCACTCGCGGCTAAGCAAATTGAACTACTCCGTTTTCATTATTCGACATGGCTCACCATAGCCAAGCCCTGCGAGAGCGCATTATCGCATTAGTAAACCAGGACTTTTGGTTTCCTTATTAATGTCTTCCTTGTATTTCCTAGAATAAGATATTTATGAATAAACAACTAATATAAAAAATTCTAATCAAATTTGGAGAGTAAAAAAAAAAAAATTTCATAGAAAGATAAAAAGCCCTTTTCACGGTCACCTTGTTTTAAATCTAAATAATATATTTACGCTATGGAAAAAGTTTTGTAATACAGTTAATTTGACAAAAACAAATCACTGATAAGCAAACCAATTCCGGGCAAGTACCGGATTCGTTCCTTTAGCCTAGGGTTCTGGAAGAAAGAATTCTACCACTGAGCCAAACGAATACACCTTTCAATTTCTTACATAAACTAACTTATTTAAATTGCTTGTATAAGTTATTGTGCGAAATTGCGGACAACGTTTAAAATGGCTCCAATGTATTTAGACAATTACAAATAATTCTGATGTGTGTAATCTTCTATCAAACGGAATTAAAACTTGAATTACTGAAATACATCTCACTAACTAGTCTTACTTTATGGGAGTCCCACTAACTATTGACCATCCCCAAAACTTCTAAACGGTTTCCAATATCGAAATAGAGTTTTCTCTCAAGAATGTATAATCATGGTTCAAGATAAAAGAGAAATGGTGTAGAGATATTGTTTGAAGTATTTTAGTTTTGGAGAAATTAAATAATCTTTAGCTTTTCTTAAGGGAACCATATATTTTCTCACTAGCAATAGATAGATCGTAAGAGGAATGCAATGATGTAACATATGCTAATATTTGATAGTATTATGTGTATAAAATTATACATTCTGACATGAGATTTTAAACGAAACGTGTAGTTTTTCCTGAAATCTCAAGTATTTAATTTAAAATCACATGTCAGAAAGTTTATTTTTATACTCAAAATACTATCAAAACATTAATATATGTTACATCATTGTATTCGTCTATTTATGATCTCTCTAATACTAGTGAGAAAAATACATGATTGCATTTAAAAACTCAAAGGTGATTAAATTTCTCAAAAACTAAAAATATTTCGAACAATATCTCCACGGCAAATTGCTTGCCCCATGATTCCGCATTGTTGAGCGAAAACCGCATTTCGATATCGGGAACCGTTTAGATTTAGAAGTTAGGGAGTGTCCCTTAGTTGGTGGGCCTCCCAGTATATTGCTTGGATATACACACAAACACTGTTGAACAGATAATAAAAGAATAATGCAGTTTTATACATCCCCCGACAAAAAGTAGCGGTTTGTTTTGGTTTAAATTCTTAATAAACTGTTGTCCCACAATTAAACTTCTTCTAATGAATGGGTAACAGTTCAACGCGGAAATGAATTCCAGTCGCTAGAAATCATTGTTAATGCTTGATTCCCTTCCCGAGGAAACTTCTTTAATGCGTTTTTGTTGATGGTGAGCATTTTATTTTACGAGCGCATTTTCATGGTAGGTTTTGACGGTCTACGATATAAAAATAATTTTATTTTTGTGAAAGTAAGAATAATAGCACAATATATTAAAATCCTTCTTCCTTGCAATTTACCTATATATCGCGCATGCGGGCGGTGTTTGGACCTACCCTAACAATTGGTTTGAATTTTCTTTGTTCAAAATTCTCCTTGATATATTAGTAAAAGTGCGAGGCAACAGTCATGCTGAAAATATATTTCAGAAGAGTAGTTCTACAATACACATTTTGTTTTCTTTTATACATTTGATATATTAATGAATAAAGGAGGAAGTAGATTAACAATAAAGAATATTAGAAACTTGCAGCCAATCTATGTTCTGTTTAATTATCTCGAGATATTACTGTAAAACATCTTAACCTATTGATCCCTTGCCTTCTACTTGAAATGTTTTAAAATGTAGGCTTGTTTCTGTCGCCGTTACAAATTAAGGTCAATGCTTGTTATGTCTGAAAATGGCTTTAATATTTTCTTTCTTAAGCTGACAGTTTCATATATCATTCTTTTCGACGTTTTTAACATTGATGTCCATTTCTAAGATTTCCCTGCCATGATTACATTATGCAGACATACATCCCATCACTTTCCTACCATTGCAGTCTAAAGGTCGCGGCACCGCGAAGGCCAAGTGTCCCAAAGGCGATCGCCACACTGGCGTCTCAAGGCAAATATTTCCCGTACCAACAACTGTTCATAATTTCAAAGCACGTTTAGGTAAAATATTTGTTACTCTATATTTCTTTTAAGTCAGTAACAACTAAGATATTGTATTCCTCTTCAAATAATCTAATCATTTCAGTAAAAAAATCTATGTAGTTGTATTAAAAAATCAAATATTGTTCAATTTCTGCAAAATTAAAAATGTTTCAAAGAATATCTCTGCTACACAATACTTGTATAGTGGATTAAATGTTAAAATTATTATTAATAAAAATCGAAAATATGAAGCTCCAGAATGTATCACTAGGGTGTTTCGAAATAATTCCTTACATCGCACTGCGAATTTCGGCAGCAGTCTCGTTTTACCGTCTAATATTTGCTGCAATTTTGACGGTAATAGAGAAACAGATGGAATTAAAACTTTCATCTGGTTAGCTCAAACGGGCACTTCAAAAAAATCAAGAAAACAACCCGATAGATAAACTTCTTGATACAAAATTTTTAATTAGTAATAATATAGTATGTGCCACCGCTCCATCAAAATGCGTTTTTCAAAATAATTGGTTTATAATAGATTTCATTTCTTGACGATAAAGATATCGGCGTGCAGTTGGCACCATTGACTGAAATATAGACAAACACGCAGTGAAATTTTACTTTCACATTCGCAGGGCAACAATTTCGGCGTTTTGATAATTTATTTATAACGCAGACAAATTATAATATCGGAACGACAGTTCAAACAAAGTATTAAGAATTCAAAGAAAATGTTGAAAGATAAAAATGAGCAGTAGTTCATTTGCAGAAATTTTCACTGATTTGTCGTTAAGTCAGAAAACGTTAATACAATATAATCGGCGGAAAGCGAGACACTGGAAAACGAACTAAACCATATACTTGACTGCCAAGAGCGACCGGATTGTCTGTAAAACAAATGAGGGTTGGCATCAGGTGCTAATTTCCTATAAACAATTGCGTAAGGAAAGGTGATAGCCCCGATCGAATTGCGGAATTTCGCAACTTGTTGAAAGGCAATTGAGATGAGAGAGTAAAGAAATATTGCGTAATTTGTAAATTTATAAACAATTTCCAATTTTTGCAATTCTAAAGTGGGAAGAGTTTCCAAATGGCACAGAACCGAAAACTGCGAATTAAAAATTTTGCAACAATTAACAATTTTATAAACAATTTCGAAATGTGCGTTATTCCTGCGGAAGAGTGTGCCCAAATTGTCCCTAAGTTCAATATCGCAAAATAACAATTTTGACCAGAGATGCAAATTGATTGCTTAATATCTAGTTTAATTGTTGCTTTAATAATAAATATACAATTGGTCTTTGAATATTATTGTCTTGTATTGAAATGGTTCCCGAGAAATTTTCTATCGAATGCAGAAAGACAGTATTTTGCAATTTTTGCAACTTTTAGAATCACTTATGAACACTTGAAAATGTGCAATTATAATAGTTTTTCTTATGGAAAAAATCTGGACATTTGATAAAGTTCATGGATTGTGTATGAACAACAATATTGGAATTAGAATGCGTATAAGAAAGTAATTTGTCTAAAATTAGTGTTATTTTATTTCATATCACCGTAATTTCTTCAAAAAGAATTGTGTCAATAGTGGTTAAATGTATGTGTTCATATATATTTGAATAAATTTACTTTAATGTTCGTAAATGTGTTTCATTCCTTGAATTTTTGTTTGAAAATATTTTCACATCGGAACTAGCGACGCCCGCCATTTTGTACGACGTTAAGTTTGTTAGGACACTCCCCCCTGTGTTAAGATTGGCTGCGTAGGTTTGTGAGACTCCGCCTGCGACGTTTCGTCATGACAAGGGCTGCCCATGTCGTGCACAAGCAGAACTTAGCCGCAGACGGCCGCGATCAATTTTTGTTTCCAAAACTGTACATATGACTTGCCCGTAAGACGGAATTAATTCCGGCATACATTCGGGACACAATGGGAAAGTTCAGACTCGCAGGTACTGACCTGTCGTGTATTGCCGAATGATTGTCGATAAATATGTTAGTGGCCAAAATATTCTGATGACTGCGCCCGCTCTTGGTAATGGAGCAAATTTTTTCCAGTGCCACTGCTTAACCACGGCCAGCGGTGTTGCTGTCTCCGCCGTGTAGTCTCCAAGTCTCCCTTCGCGTTCTATACGAGTTTTCAGGCTCAAATGGTCCCAGAGGAAGTGGATCATACCAACTTAATGAATATCATACGCTATTCTAACGACATTGGTTTAGGGACTCGATTTTTTTTAAAACGGCACATAATTTTTTAAAGAAAATTGCCATTTAGGGCAGTTTTGTGTTCTTTAATATTCTAAAATGAATATTTCCGTTCTACCAATAGGAAACCGAACAATTAAGAAAATTACCAAAACAATGTACTTTTGGCGGTGATAGATGGTAGCTGGCAAGAATGAGAATGTGACAATTAGGAATAACTAGTGAAGACCCAAGGAAATAGAAAACTAATACGGGAAAGTCTGTGCCATTATGTAGCAGCACTAGTTTTGCGCAGCATTACATAACTTCACTATACTACGTATATCACTCCGTGTATACGTACGTATACGGGAAAGTAAAAATATGTGCTTATACTCTATTATGTCCCACAATAGTGTGAAGATACTTATCGTTACAATTACAGGCTGAATTAGAATTTGTCTTTGCTATGAACTGCTGTTAACTACCTGAATAAACATTTGTTATTGAACAGGAACTCATTGCATATGTTATGTGCTTGCAAGAAGCTTCACTTGAATTTAAAACTGCAAGTTATCAGTAATCGGTGTTGCTCACAATTTATTTGCTTTCTTGATAAATGCTTGTTAGGGATTTCAAATTAACTTGAACCTCACAATTTTGTTGATATTCAATTTCTTACAATCTTTCGACTCACACCACAATGCTTGTATTACGAACATGCTTATTAGTAGGGCCCAGATAATGATGACGTCATCTTTTCACTGAGGTGTTTGATCAACACCCCCTGAATAAAGAAAGCCTCCACACTGAGCTTGTGACGTAGTGTCATGGCGCCCAGGGTAGTCCTAGTCAACAACGTAATTTCAACATGGTCAGTTGTATTAATAGCAACGGTGTGTTGTAATTTGAAAGATGTGAAGATTTTTCTAATCGGTGAAGATATTCAGTATTCATTTTAAGTATTCGTGGTAGCATATCAGTGATGTTTCTTCCAAAAAGCGATATAAATGCGCTGTACTTAACTGCCGTGCGTTGCGCTTATAAGGGTTTAAAGTCAATGTAGGGCCTATTTGGTTTCTCAAAAGATACTGAAATGCGACGAAAATGACCTGCGGAACATCGACGGAATTACAACTCTTCAACAACATCCATTGTAAGTATTCAATTTATTCGTAGTCATTTCCTGGCGGAAAACCTTTTAGGATATTCTGCAACATGTTCCAAAAACGAGTAATTCTTATTTTCTATTAGACCAAGTTTGAACTCAACTAATTACAGTGAGTTTTACTCTTAAAACATTACACAGTTCAAATAATAAGGCTTACAGAAACGATCATTTAAAAAATTTCAAATATTTTTAGGTTATACATTGTAGCAGAACTTAAGATACTAAATTTGTTCAAAATTAATTTTTAATCCGTTCTTGCTAAATCCGATGGTTGTCTTATTATTGTACTTTGTTAATTATTTTCTTGATTTTTAAATGCTTTTGCTGTTAATTATTTACTAGTATTAAATAGGTTTTAATATTTTGCAATATTTTACAGGTTTGCCATCGCCACTTTTATGAGAATGATACACTGTGAGAAACAGTTATGTGCGATACGACGGGCGAAATATCATTTTCTAAATTGAGTGTCTCTCAATTAAAAAAATTGTGGGGGATTTCTTGACTACCCTACCTCATTTTCTAGCAAACAAGGCAAGAAACTCCAGCAGAAAAGAAAAGAAGGCTGAAGAACTTCCAACTGATAACTGAAGTTGCTGTAGTGTGGTTTTTGCAGCAAGTTTAACTGTTTCTTTGTACAAAGTTGGAAATTTTGAGGAAAGTTACAGTGTTTCCAGTTTGGACAATTGTTAAGCAAAGTGATGATCGTGTTTCCTTCTTAAAACTATTGTGGAATCCTCATCCAGTGATTTCTCTTTCGGAAGTTGTAGATAGTGCTTTGAATTTTAGTTAATACAGAAAAATGCTCGTGTGACGAAATTAAGAAATCAACATTTTCCAAGAAACATTAGCAAAATTAATTGAATTTAAGACATGTTGGATATGTTTTTGATTAGAAAAATGTTTTACTGAAGATGACTTTGTGTCTGAAAATTTATCAGGAATTTAATACTCTCCATGTAGTAAAGCGGATAACTGAAAATAAAAGTTATTTCAAGATTTTTATTGGAAAAATATAACTAATTCTTGTTTATAAAAGGAACAATTTTAGCTCCATCTTAATTATACAGTGCGTTGCTGGATTTTATTTTCAATTTCATCACATTCCAAAATTTTATTTTAATTGAGAGATTAGATTGTCGGAGGTTGAAATGTCAGAGCTTGGAAATTAATATGTGCTTTTTTATGGTATTTGTCCTAGTGAACATTATTTAGAACAAATAATTAAGTTTTGTCAACAATGAATACATTTTTTTAAATTGCAAGAATATCCAAGACCATATATTTTGTAAAATTGCTGAAAGAAAGTTGAAAAAATTGACTGTATAATTTATAATTTGATAATATTGTATATGTGTTAATGTATTAATAAATGTGACTGGACTTTTTGAACATACATTATGATTTGTATATAACATACTACCTTTATTATTCAATGTATGTTTACTACTTTATTATTCAATATGTTTTCACTATATTCCTTGTAATAATGTTAAATACTTGGCGGTGTAAAGTATCTGCAAAAATATGTTCTTGAGATCACTCTTAAGAACTTGAAGGTAAATGCATTCAAACGAATTTCTTATGGATTCTTGAAACAAATATAGTATAAAATTTCACTGATGTGAACATTAAATATGAACATATCTTTTTTAATACATTTCCAGAATAGTAATTGCAAACGAAGTAAGGGTTTCTAGTATAACTGCAATTTGCGCAGCTGTCCGGTCGGACTACCTTTGATGACGTCACTAATCAGTGTGGAGGCTTTCTATATCCAGGGGGTGTTGGTTTGATGCAATGCTCCAGTGTATAGATACTCTGTTCATGTCACCCCGTGTTCAAATATGTTCTTTTTATTTGCGTCTTCTTTCTATCTTAGATCTAAGTGATACTGCTGCGGGACGGCTCCGGCGAAGAGGGCTCGGAGCATCAACTGAGGATTCCAGTCCCGACTATGTCAGGATTTTCGACACTAGTTACATAGCTAGAACTAATTCAAGTTGAACTATAGACTGTCTCTTGTAAAATTAATTTAATGTAAGTTCCATATGATTTTCTATATATTCTACAGCTTCATGTGAGTATGGAATTTCTTTTACTCTACGTGCTTGCCTCCACTTTATTTAGTGTAGTGTAATCAAGAATTAATGCAAGTTTGTAGAAATTTAAAGCATTGATATGTTGTTTTTAACACTTTTGTAATTTTATTATTTTATCTTATAGGTAATGATTGACATCATGTAACTAAGTAAAATTATATTATATTTAAAGGCCTGATGATGGAGACACATCTAGCCTCCGAAACGTAGCCAATTGAATCATTCTATGTGTATCTTTTAATAAACATTAAGTTTGTCTGAAAATCATATGGAACTTTCATTAAATTAACAATAGAACGAATTCAGACGTCTTTACGAGAACGGCCAACTGCTCTGATCGGTAGTTTTCCTTGGTTTCTCCGATCAATACCAGGCGAATGCCAGGACAGTACCCTAACACACGGGCCAGAGTCCGCGCACAATCTTTCCTTCGTCTTCCTTGTCCTATCGTCGCCCCTTACTTACACATACACTGACATGTACTACACACTACCATATACGTCGGGAGCAGTCGAGAGTTTAGAGCTTGTTCCATCTTGGGCATCTCCACGCTGGTGAGAGATACCTGGCTTGGGGAAAATCTCCGCTAGGCGTTGTAGGTCGCCGCCGGATCTTGCCATCGAGCGAGGAAAGATCACCACCACCTGCGACAACAAACGCACTAACCTAACGGGACTATCTTAGTAATTCACTAATCTTAGTAATTCACGCGCACGGAAACATTAAGCAACCAATCAATTAAAAAGTTCTTCCAATGCTAACCACATTTCCCCAGCATGCTTAATTAACGGCCCGTTTGTTAGGGATATTCTCCGGCATTCACCTAGCACTGAAGAAACCACGGAAAACTTCCGATCAGAGCAGACGGTCGCTAGAAGCCCCCCTCCAAACACAGACGAAGTTCGGTCTAGCTATCTAGCCAGTGTCGATAATCCTGCCACCGTCGGAACGTAAATCCTAAATCGCACTGCTTAGAGGCACTGCAGTGACATCCAATGATGTCCTGAACCACCAAAGCCTGTCGGAATGTTTGCGTGGGTCAGGTATTGAGATAATATTTGAGGCGGTTAGAACCAAAGGGGTGTAAGTGACAAAAAACGTAGTTTAGAGTTAATGAGCCGTAAAGTTTGGATCGAAATAAATATTCTGAAGTGTTCTAGAGGCATTTCTAAAGTAATTATTCTTTCTGTTAGTTATTAACTTATATTTACAATTTCTATGGATTTTGTTTAATACATATTGAAATAAGGTCTTTTTTCAAAATGCTTACGTGTACTTACACCCACTTGCCACCAAATGTGTCACTTACATCCGTTTTTCTATGAGCTTATTAGATTGGAAGTGAACTGAAAATACCTTTTTTACATTCAGAACTAGCATAATGACAATTAATAATAATAATAATAATAATAATAATAATAATAATAATAATAATAATAATAATTACACAAGTGGTAATTCATTCTGACTCCAATGTTGTGTCTTCGCAACTATCTGTAGTGGGCTCTTCAATGGCATCTTGAAGCACTTTGTTTCTGGATTGTGTGTTTTAGACCCCTGTAAAACTGATGATGGACAGGAGGCATAAACTGAAGCAACTGCTGTATATTCTTATATTTTGCAGTTATTATTGCAAGCGATGATTTATACAGTAACTGTAAATGTGTGAATGAACGTTGTCTCCTTTCTTGGTTTTTGGTTTTCCTGAGGTCGACTGATTCAAACTGTGTGTCTTCGTTTAGAGTATTCTCCTAATACAGTATGTACGGATGATCCTTTTCTAGATGAAACCATTGGATGTAGCGCATCCCTGTAACGTTGTCTTTGACAAGATCATTCATAGATTGTATTGATATAAAATCATCTGTTGACATACTTTCGGCACTTAACTTTCGGCTGGAACTTGTCACAACCTTAACCCAGTCATGTGGTATATACACATACTGCTGATATTTCTCAGCCTTTTCAATTTGGCCGAAGTCTTGATCACATTCCATATAGATTTGCCCAGAAACGAGGAACTTGTTATCCACAGTTTGTAGAGATGCATTTTGTAATGATAACATCCAGAACAGATATTTTTATTTTTTGTCCTGCAGCATTATCACTAAAAGTGACTAGATGATTTGTTGAAGCAGGACGTTGCTGTACACACGTAACTAACAAGACCCCAATTTTGAGATCCTTTTGAGAACTCTCCTTCAAGCCACATATTCATTGTAGAACTGTCGTTAACAAGGTCATGAAATTGTACCTCCATAACTGTCGAAGGTAATAGACTGTACTAGTTGCTAACATAGTGTAGGCAATGTTCTTTGCAAATCAAGACATATGCTTTAACTCTTGTAGGGTTCTCTTTTGCCAGTTGTTTGGCATTACTTTTCACTGTTCTGGCTTCTCTGCTTGTGGCAAATGATATTCCTTATTTATTTTACTTCTTTCTATCTCTTGCATGTCTCCTTATCAGCACCATCTGCTGAATTTACATGTAAAATAAAACACTATTAATTTCTCATTTAGTATTTGATAACATGAACAATCTTATAATAAATGACCGGAAAAGAGAAAGGTTACATTCAGAATCAGATTCTTTCGGGTACAAAATGAAGTAATATTACCTTCTGTATCAGAACTTCTGCTTCCTGTTTGTTCACTATTTTCCTCTTTATCAAACTCATAACTAACTTCCATTGTAAATGTACAAAAATACCACTTTAAGTAATATAGCTAAAGACACGTCCACGTAAAAGTGTGAAGCTCCTTCGCGCTAAAGAGGTGCAACTGCACTTGTATCCCTTTGCCGCCAAATGCTTACGACGTTTTGTTAAGTAGTTTTCAGAAACACAATTAAAACGCAGCCCTAATCAATGAACGCTCTTGCATGCTTTTGCCTCCAAACACAAGGCACTTCATGCTTCAAAGTGAGTGAGATACCTTATATTTCTCAATCTTGTCACTTACACCCCTTTGTTTCTAACCGCCTCATTTGCAAGATACACTTTGATTTTACGTCAGTTTGACAAGGTTTTTTTATGTGTTTAGGTTTGTGTTTCTATTGTCAAAACTCAATATATGTGGACTGTATTAAATGTACGAGTTTCATATACTCTGCATCCTCTCTCCATCACACCGCATCACACAGGTGATTGTGCTACAAAATATTGATTTACTAACAGCATGATAAAAATCAGTCATGTAACTTTAGTGAGACCCTAACAAAGAAATTGAAAAGTATTTACATTCTTCATACACTTCCATTTAGTAGTTCACAATTGCATGCTTTGTTTGATTCCAATGCTCCAATGCTTCCATGCTCCCAATGTATTACAGAGTACAACACACCATCTCAAACGGCCGTGATCAATAAGTCTAAGGTAGAATCAATTGTTTCCGCTGAAGCAAGATTCAGTCTATTCACAGCAATGTGAATACACTATACATCACAGGTTTTATTGTCGGAATAATAATTTTACATTGTTTTGCAAATTGTGCTTTGCTTCAGTCGCTTGTTACGCATAATATCCAAATGTAAGCACGGAAGATTTGGCTCCAGTGAAGACAGAATCTGTGAAATTTGGTATGCTGTCTACTTTAGTAAACTGTACTAGTTGGAAAAGTAACATTAATGATACTGACCTTGAGCTAATGTTTACTCTTGCGTCTCGTACTAACAATCTGATGGGGTGCGTGTATTCGGACACTGATGAATTGCAACCGAATTTTACTGCTGTAATTAGCGACATCGTAAATGAAAAATTTGACATCTTAGGCTTGTCGACTGTCCTTCGATCTAGCCTAATAGACAAAGTAGGTTATTTGTACCCACATAGTCATTAAATATTTGCTTATTAGTCCAGAAAGAAGTCAATAGTAACATAATTAGTCTTCCTTCTGTTTCACTTTCTTTATGTGTAGTAGCTTTCGCCAGTCTATCTGCCTTCTGTATAATTTTTCACTTGATTTACGACTGCCATTGGTCGCACATTTTATTTGAAGTGATCAACACTTTTATCACAGGCTCTTTTGATTTGCGTAGTCGTCGCTTTTTGGTGTGTGTTAGCTTCATGAATTTTATGGTAATGAATATCATTGCTGGATACTTCTTCGATCCCTTGTAGGAGTGGTAGATAAATGATGATGTAGAAACAATACAGCAAGTGAATGAGAAATTTGACATAGTTTATACAACAAAGGAAATTTTTGAAACGATTGAAGACATTAATGCATCTGATGATCCAGCCCTTTGCAATTTGCAAAAGAAAATTGAAGCAAAGCCAGTGATACTGGGCCAAATTGAAGAATTTCTATTATCTAAACATAAGATTGGAGGGTTAGCGGTCCTTGGCAAATGACTTTATTCTCAGCATAATACAACGTCTTCCTGAATTTGCTCCAGATGGTTATCCTTCGATGAAGAAAGTCAAAGAGTGCGTTATCGCACCGTCATATGTTGCATTTCCCGTACGCAAACACTGGATTTTACAAGACTACTTCAGTTCGCTGGTTCAGAAAATAGTAGAAAGGTGGATTAATTAATGTCATGTCGAGAAAATCTGAAAGTGCTCTTACCAAGATATTTGACTTGAAGGATTTGATTCAGAAGGATCCATCTCGGGAGATTCGACCACTATCATTTGTGAGGTTCATTTCGTGTTTCTCACTTGGGTAGCTGGGCGTAACTTTGGCTTCGATATTATTCCTGCTAGAGCTCTTCAGCAGGAGACTAAGTGAAAGAAAATTCCGCATTTCCTCTTGCAAATAGTTTTGTTTTCACACGTATTAACAAAGTGAGAATTCAAATAAAGGAGCGATTCATTAAATTTAAATGTTTTGACCGAATTTGGAAGAATGTGATATGGTGTTATGGAGTTTTTACTACTATAATTCTATGGGATTCACAATTAAAGTCGGCATTTTCCTATCCCTGACATATCCTTCTCACACTTGTTTTTCTTTCTTCAACCAATGGAAGTCACAATTTGGATTCAGCAGCTCGAAGGCTCTCCGTGTGCGTCACTAGTTCTTTGTACCTATTTATTTTCTTGCCTTCGTCGCTCTAGACTTTCAACGACAGTGGAAGAGGCCTAATAGTGCTTGACACCTGATAAGAAAGCCTTGAAGAAGCGTCATAATCTTATGATGAAAATAGTAGAGAGATGTGAGTCCCAGGACTTCAGAAAATCGTATTTCTGCCTGATCACCAATGGTCTTTTTGGAAGATGAAAAGTGGACAGTGGAAGTTTTTCGCCTTTGCAGAGCCAATGTTCCATTTGCAAAGTCCTTGCAACCTCACAGCCGAGTCAATGCGGCCAAGGGAATGGTAACATGATGAAAGAATTGCAAGTTCCAGATTGAGAGATTGGCAGACCCATCAATATGCATATCTTTTGCAGCCTCCTTAACGCGGCAGGTGACATTTGAACCACTGAAGAGTACCTAAGGAGAAGTTTAACGTCGACTGAGAGATAAACACAAGAAGTCAGAGAGATAGATATTTGTTATATATATATATATATATATATATATATATATATATATATATATATATATATATATATATATTTCAGAGAGATATGATATATTTCATTTGTAAGTATGTACTTGAAATGAACATGGACTGATAATAAAATTGAAGAATTTATTAAAATGCAAAAACATACAAATTTCTGTGATTTGCGGGAACCAATAGCTATCAGAATGCCTTTTATAAAGTGAAGTAAGGTTTAACACAGGAGCGTAGTAGCAAATTTTCTTTAAAATAATAAAAAATTGGATAAATTTTATCCAATTATTTAATTTAAAAATAATTGTATAAAGTGTTTCATTTGTCTTAAAATTAAAGTTGTTGTTAAAATCTAAAAATATTTATAATACTCACATAATGTTTAACAAGACGTAGTTGAAAAAAGAACGGTCGCTCACCTGTTATAAGATGTAAACATTTGTGGTAAGCACAATACGTGTACCTGTCTGGCAGCGGAGGTGAACGGTCGTGGCCGCTGCTTGCTGTATATCGTATCGCTTGTTTGTATCGCTACGGGGTAGAAGATGAGCGAGCTCAGAGTGAACGAAGTGTTTAGTTAAATATTCTTTTTGGTGTGCGTGTGGATCTTTTCGGTGTAGTCTTCAGACAGTGTACGGAAATTAAACATATTTATTGCAAATTTGTTAATGATTGCAATGTTCTGTGAAACATTAGTGCAAATAAAATAACATGCTCTGACCTCGGACAGAGCTGCTATGGAGGTAGCAAATGGAACCCCGCCGGCAACGGACAGTTTATACGAGTACCAATAGAGTGAAATTCAGCAAACGACAGCAACAATTACAAGAACAGCAACTTCAGATGCAGGCACAACAGGAGCAAATAGATCAACTACAACAACTTCTTAAGCAGCAGCAGAAACAGTTTCCGCAAAACCAACCAACTTTTTTTTTTCTTCTCTTTCAACTTCTTGTGTGAAATTTGTGTTCTTTTTAATATATAAAGCTGTTATTTAAAACATTTCTGTCTTGTAAATGATGGACAAACTGATTGATATATATCATTAAACGGTCCTTTACTGTTTTTTGAAACAGGATCATAGGTTCAGGGGAAAGTTCTTTCAGAAAAGTATTTAAATTTTAGGGAATTTATGTGAAGTGATAACAGATGTTATTGCTGGTCGAATTGGTTCATTTTCTTTACAAACTTTTAAGAATTCGTGTGATCTAGATATTAAGAAGTAAGTGGGGTATATTATTCTGAATGTATTATGATCAATTATACATTTATGACGCCATATCTTTATTATTTCTAGGAGTTGATAAAAGTTGAAAAAAAGAGGAGGAAGCCTATATTGCTGTATTTTAACGTATCTGTGAAGTTTTTTCCTGTGTGTTATTTTATTGGTCAAGATCTAAAGACGAAATGCCACCGCCCTTATTGCAAAAAATAGCGGTATAGCGTTTATTTTGTTTAAGGAATTTAATGGTATCTTTTAAAACTGATAATTTCAAATCGTTGATCATTAAGTTTGGGACGGGATTTAATTTTGACAGTTTGACTCGAGGTGTTTAATCTGTGTGTGTGTATATATACATATATATTCCGGAAGGCAGGCGCAACCCCCTATACTAGTACGAAGCTTGCAACGGCGTAGTTACGTACTACTTAATACTAGGCAAGCGCGAGGAGTGGAACGCTGCCATCCTCCACGAAAGGCGGTTTCGCTAGGGGCGAGGCGACGAGCGGCCGAAATCTGGACCTAGGTCGTGGGCTCGCGGCGCGACCAACCGAGGCAAGCGGCGGCGACCCACAGCGACAAGACAGGTGCAAGGTAAACAGCAAAATTTCTGGTATCCAAACTCGAGGGCTGACGCGACGAGTGCGCAAAGAGGGAGTTTAGAAACTAGCTATATAGAATATTTGAAACTGATTGCAGTTTGAGAAAGAGATTGCAAGTAAGAGAAAAACGAGTGAATAGCAATTGCCTTGCGAATAATATCACATGGTTCATTTTGATCCAAGTAATCAGACAAAAACTCTGTTTGTCAATAATTTCAAAGGGGTATTTTGATTTTGTTAAATGTATTAGTGCTTTATGCTATGTGTGGTGAACGAAACATTGTAAATAAAGAGTAAGAGAATTTAACTTGAATTACGATGTTAGAAAAGAGTGGTAATTTCACACCTTCAGCTGATAAACCAGGAGTTATGTTGTAAAATTAATGGAATGCACACTCCGAAGGGAGAGTATTAAGTTAAATTCGGTTAGAATTGAAGGTTAAAGTTTTCCCAAGAATCTATGGGATGAGAATTCGTATTTATTTGTGATCAGATTAGAAAGAGAATTTGAACGCGTGTGTCACCAATTTTATGCATAGTGTACGAACTGTTGAAGAATATATGCATAATTTTACCTGATTTCTGTGTCTTGAGTACGCTTACTCACCTCTAAAGATCCCACCTCTGAGATCATAAAAGCTCATTACGAGCTCCTTTCTGCTGCCTCCTTTCAGCAGCTACACATGTAGACGTTGGCACTTCTACATGTTTTTCACCTTAGGAGGTTGTAAGTAAATCTGTTGTAAGTGCACTACATGGCGCTGTAGAACAAAACTAAATATTTACGTCAGATGCAACCCACAACACATTCTGCAGGATTTTGAATCTAAATTAAAAAACTCCTAACCAATGCGTTCTATGGCCTTAAAAACTAAAATTTTGGAAGAAGAAAGGCCTCAAAGAAACATTTCTCACACCATAACCTACAGGATGAAACCTTCTTGAACATTCTATTGCATTTTTGCTGGTTCGGCGTTTCTCGATATTACATCACCTGCTCAGAGAAGTGCAAATACTGCAATTAAATGTGAATGAGAAGGGCATAGAGCGGCAGAGACAGAAAGACAGGGACAGGGTGAGGGAGGGAGGGAGAAACAGTGCGAGGGTGATGGGAGAGGAAAGAGGGAGATGAGAGGCAGAATAACTTCTGCTGGGTTTTCCTAGTACATTGTAAGATTGTTTGTTCTTTTGGCCTTTCCACCGAGGGGAAAGCGAATTTCATACAATGGAAACCGAAATAAAGTTTCTAATAAATAAAATTTGAATGGATCATTTCTCCAAAATCTTTGCCTTCGGAAAATTGTTCCATTCCACAAATCTCCAACACCGTAAAAACAATTGTAAATGTTTCTAAATATTTCTGCAAAAATGTCATCAACTTGATTAGGGTAACAAATATTATTTATCTTGGTAACTAGCTGAACTACCCGGCGTTGCCGAGGCATTATTACAGTAAATTTTTAGCCAGGAAGAGGAATTCCATTTGTTCATGTCGTTAAGTGGGGCCTACTTCTCTCCCATTGTATATCTGCCCCGCCAAGCTAGCCCTGTCATGTCTTTCCCCATATTTGGAAATTCCGGTGTGCCTCGTTCACTTGAGAAGAACTTTTACTTTGATAAAGACCTCGTTCACTTTGATAAAGAAAGTTAAAATGTTTGTAATCGGGAGTTTTCAGCTCCCAAACATTCCTCACTTTATAAATAAAAACAATAAACAAATCTAAACTGTTAATACAAAAATACTCGTAAAATACTTGTACAAATTCTTATATATTTTTTTACTCACATATATTCTTTTTGTGGAGTTTTATATCCCGCCCTCGGTGGCTTATTGGTTAGCGTGCTCGTTTTCCACGAAACAACCCCGAGCTCGATTCCCTGCCGGGTAAATTAGAACTGTGCGCTTTCCTTACAAATGTCTCAGTATCGATTGCTGTGTGACGATGAGAAAGCCCATCCTAAGGTTAAGAAGAGCGGTGTATACGGTAAAGGGATGTCCTCGTGCTCACCACTCAAACACCCGTGGCCGAGAGGCTGTGCACCGCCGGTCAGCTAAGGCCCGTAGCAGGCTGTCGAGCCAAAGGACGGGAGTTTTATATTATACCAACACTTTCAATAAATTGCCAAATTGTAAAACTAACTCATTTTTATATTTTTTGCTTCTATAGTATTTATAAAGAAAGATTAAAAATGTATCTGCTGCCAACTCGTGACCTTGAAGGACTTAAGCAGAGTATACGAAACATCCGAGAGTTCTCGCATGGGTACGCTAGTAAACAGATCCATACAAATGTAGATGTCGTAACGTATTTGATGAATCGTAATCATAAAAGTGAATGAAAATATCTATGCTGACATGAATTGCCGGTTTCTATATTATTTTGAAGATGACAGAAATATGTATGTTAAAGATCTATGTTCTAGTAACATGTAGTATACAATTTATTTGTTTAGGTAAATCAATTCATCATATCATCGTAACATAAACAGCAATACTGATCCACCAACCTGTACATTATATATACACAATAAATTGACAATGTACTGACCACCTAACAAAACACTATTAGCTTCGTTATTTGATTTGAAGTGCTAGATACTATGGATTTTGAAATGTGAATTATAGAAACCAAGGAACCCCAGAATTTTGGTATTAAATTAGGCAGAAACATTTTAGATAAATTAATTTTGACAGTTTATAGAAAAAATAGATGAATTAATTCACTGAGAGCAACTGACATGCGAAACAGCAGCAAGATCTTAAGCAGCAGCAAGTCTTAAATCCATTACTTAATTACATACCACTGTAATAGTCCACTGCCCATATTGAAGAAAAATGTTCAACAGAGTTGACCAAAACATACAAATATTTTCCATTTTTACCAATTTGAACATGAGATATGTGTAAATAGTCAAATCGAGAGTCTCAACGATAAGCTGCCCTGCTTCCTAGAGAATTATTCACATTTGCTTTCTTCTTTACTGTATTGTTTTCGATTGTGCTGTTCTTCTGCAAGTCACTCTTGCCTCTGAGTAGCCATTTCCGAATTTTAATAGGCTGCCCATCTCTTAGCACTTATATTCTGTTTTGACAACTGTAACTTTCGTTTCGGTATTGTTTCAAACAATTCAATTTTCACAAATTCAACAAAAGAAGAGGTTGTTTAGAAAATATACGATACCTGTATACGATATCTACATATTGTACATTGTACATTACTGTATATTTTGTACTTTTAACTCTCTAAATACTTTAAAACTCACATTTTTTCTTGCCACAATTTGTGTACCAAACGGACTAAGGACAATGTTTGAACATTGACGTTCTTTACTACGTACTTTGAGTAAGGATTTCGTTCAAATGTTCCACCAACGTTCAAAACAAACAAATCACCAACGATCACTCACGGACTTTACATAGCGTTGTTCAAACTCCAATGAATTTCGTAATAATTCTGGACATTGATGAAATCAGTAGAAGATCTCAGACCTCACCCTCTGGTGGCGCGCAGCTACACTATTGACATTGATCCACTGTTGAATCTGTGATGTAAAGCCAGGCGAAAAAATCTCCGGAAAAGTAATTTTGTGAATATAGTAAGGTTTGCAATTGTATATCATAGCCTATGTTACTCCAGACCTTTAAAGGAAGCTAGTACAAAAGTTTCATTAGTATTGGTTCAGTAGATTCAGAGATTATCGCGCTGTAAGTCAAT